>PVIY010033521.1:0-27972 GCA_004026745.1 Myrmecophaga tridactyla
GCCTGACCCAGAAAAGACAGTCGGTGGAGGGACTGCCCCCCGCCCCGAGCCCTCCCCCCGCCCTGCTCCAGGGGGAGCGGTGCGGGGAAAGGAGGAGGCCCCCCTCTCTGTAAGGACAGTGACGGTCCAGTGAGTCCCAAATGCTGCTTCAAAGCCAGCGTTCGTCACCACCACTTCCCGCTGTGATCTCCATAGATTTCTTTGTCTCCATCAATTGGCCCTAATTACGGGCGCTGAGGCTGGCTGATCAGTTTCATTCTTGTCGTGAAATCCTGAGGGCACGCATGGGAGGGCCGCCCAGGGCCGCGAGGCAGGCTTGCCAGCTGCCGGGCCGCAGACGGGCCCTGGGTCTTTGTGTGCGTGCCCGCATGCGTGTGCATGCGTGCACATGTGCGTGTGTGTGTGCACGTGTGTGTCTGGAGACCTGCTTGCTCCCCCCTCTGCCCGGCCCCCCTGACTGCCTGCCCCCCCACTCCCTCTTTTTGGGCAGGAGGGAGTCCCCGTGGGCGTCCCAGCTGAGAACTGGCTAGCCGGGCTGTGCATATGGGAAGCAGGCTGGGATGCTGGCTCTCGCCACAACCAACACCTGCAAAGATGAAAGACACAGCCAAGCACAGCACACCCTGCCTCCCCTCCACGCTCCCTCTAATGCCCTAATTATGCCGTGTTTGTTTCAGTAATTTACACTCTCCGGGTACTGATCCATCAATAATGAATGTATTACCTGTCTCCTGGTAAGGTTTAGGAGATCCAGGATGCTGCTTTGAAAACGTCTGCAGAACAGCGGGGGATCCGGAAAGCAGGGAGGTCCCCCACCCCCACCCCGCAGCCCTTTCCTCTCTGAATGCTCGTTCTTAGATGCCAGTGTCTTTGGCAAAAGCCGTCTGGAAGCTGGTACTTGGGGCTGATTTCTGTCCCCACTCCGTTTTATGCCTTTTTAATATTTAAAGCCAGCACCGGGCTGGGCGATAAAATTCTTTCAAATCAAATTTTATCCTCCAACCTCACGCTCTGGCTCCCCGCTGGCCCGAAAAGTTGGTGGGAGCAGCACTGGCCGAGCAGGGTCGGGGGGGTGAGGTCCTATGTAGACGGAGGGCACGCTGACATGGGGACAACTGAGACCCCCTCCCCGCTCACTTCTTTTTCCCTATCCCCCCCAATTCCCATCCAACGTTCATCAAAAACCTTAGTGGAAATAAGTCATAGGAATAAACCATCCAAGATGGACCAGTGGGAGCCTGGGAGTCTGGAGTTTCCAGGTGAATCCATTCGTGTGGGGCACGGTCGTCCCTTTTGCTGATGGGGAAGAAAATTTGGCAGGACGTATTTTTTAAAGGTTGAAAAAAAAAAGTGATGATCTGCCAAGTGTTTACCGGGAAAGCGCGGGTTTCCACCTGCTGTTGTCCCAGCCAGCGAGCGCTGCTGCGGGACAGTAAACATGTGCTGGCCTTCGGGGCACCAGCTCGGCCCCTCTCCCACCAAGCCTGCCTGTCGCTGGCATCCCGGGGTCCAGGGGCCGTGTGGAGGTTTCCTCTCCTGTGGACCCCCAGGGCTGGGGAGATCGGAGGCCTGTGGGGTGGCCCTGCACCTGCCCGGCTTCTGCCCTCTCTTCTGCCTTCCCTCCCCTTCCCCACGGAGTGTTTAGGATGCCCAGGGAAGGAACCCCGAGTTTGGAGGCTTCGTGTCCCAAGACACCATCGGGGAGGGATGGAGAATTTACTGCAGGGTTCCTGCCCTAGTCTTGGGCCCTGATTAGAGCCCCTGACCTGGCTCAGGTGCTCCTTCCCCAGATGACCCTGAGCGAGTCACCGCTCCCTTCTCGACCTTGGTTGCTGCCTATGTAAAGCCAATGGGTTGACACTCGCGGCCTTGGCCCAGCACTTCCCAGCCGAGCACCAGGCCCAGTACTTGATCTCCACCCCCGCTGTGGTGGGGGCCACACACTCGGAGCCAGCCTGCCTGGGTTCATTTCCCCTCTTGGGCACTCCTCAAAGGCTGGGTGGCCTTGGGCACGTTGCTTAACCTCTCTGTGCCTGTTTCCTCACTTGTAAAATGAGGTGTTAGGAAAACCTGTCTCGTAGTGGGGGTACGTGGGGTTTGCAAGGATTAAATGTGACATCTAGAACAGTGGATGCCATCATTATTGAGAATAAATTTTCCAGCAGTTTCCCATGGGATAACCAGACAATAACAATCCCCAGTTTTACACGCTTGCAAGTTGGGGTGACTTGTGTAACTCTCATGTCCAAGAAAGGGTGGATGGGCATTTACTCAGACTGAGGAATACTTCCGGATCTAAAACATTAAGCTGCCACTGGTTTGGGTTCCCAGCTCCCTCCACCTGGGCTCAGCCAGGCCTGATGCATTTGCTCTCCCAGGGCCCCCCCCCCGACATGGATGCCTGCCCCCCTTCCCTCCAAGCCAGGCCACACCAGCTGTCCCTGTGCCAGGCAGCACGGCCAGGAGGCACAGCTGCTCCCGCAGCGCTCGGGGTACCTCCTGCAAGCCGGCTCCATTGCCCCTCACTGTTCCAGCTCCAACTCTTCATGCTGGAAAGCACCTCCTCCCCAGTGCAGAGGCCTACACCCCAAAGCTGGACCCTGCCCCCCCAAAGCCGGACCCCGCCCCTGCACAAAGCTCTCCTCAGGCTATGGGATGCTGGTGCGTCTGCTGCTCTCCTCTGTTGAACTGGGCCCTCCCTGCAGTGCTTCCCCTGAGGCCACCAGCTTCTCCCCCACCCCGGGAGGTCAGTACAGGACCCCCAGGAGCTGAGGTCATATCTGAAATAATTCCAGCTAGCAGCCAGGGAGAAATAAGTTGTCTCCAGCCCCTAGGAGCCTTGATTTAGCTGGTTTTTGTTTTTTTTTTTTTAATTGGGTTACCTTGGTTCAAAGTGAGGATTGGTTTAAATCGGTCTTTCTCATCCAGCTGATGATACCCCTCTAAGGTATGGATTTGGGGGGACACTCTGAGCCCATGGGCTTTACCCAATGATAAAAAACCCACCCCGACCTCCACTGGGTCTGGAGGGCCGGCTGCAGAAAATGAAAATAAATAAATAAATAAGAGCGGTCGGGAAAAATAAAGGGGGAAAACGGTGATGTGGAGCCCCGATTGCTAGCAGATGGTGCTGGTATTAGGAAAATGAAAATACATGCAGTAAATTTGCTATTTGCCAGTGTTAATTTCGTATCCCAAGGTAAAACCTTCCCGCTGGCCCTGGCCGTGCCATCTGTATGTTCATAAAACACATGACAGCAGAACTGATGCGTGGTGGCTGGCGGTGTGCATGGGAGGCTCGGGGCGGGGAAGGGGGGGAGGCTAGGGGGCTGGGGGGCGCACCTGCCCCAGGACCAGCCGCAGCCTCCGCATTGGCCTCACTGGCTCTTGTGACCCCGGGTGCTAGTAGAAACCAAGAGGGGTTGTGGGGAGCCCCAGGAAGTGGGTATGCTCTGGGGCTGCTCGCCCACTTGAGACCCTCCCCGGCACCTGTCGTTGCCCAGGGAGCTGGCATGGCAGGTGTTGGTGGTTGAAATGGTGAAGTTCTTTCACACTGGTTAGCAAATAGCTGATTTCCCATGCCCGCCCTCTCCCCGCCTTCCTGGACTTCCCTTGAGGCCCCTGCCCAAGGCTTTGCCTGAGAAGCCACCCCTGGGTCCTGCCTGCCTTGGCCGCTCTTTTAAATCCTCTCATGTCCCCCTGTTCGCGCCCCTCTGTAACCAGGCCCCGTGGCTAGCTCTCTCCAGAGGAAGCTGTCCCCCTTCTCTCTCCTCCCCCCTTTCCAGTTGCCAGGAGATTAATTGCTGAACCCTCTCCCTTTGGTGGCAGGAGGTCGCCGAGCTCCAGGTCATTGGGCCACATGCTCCACCCCAGCCAGCCCTGTGTATCTCGCGCGACCCCCATCTGGAGGACAGAGCAGGACCAGGCCGGGGCTCCCCCCTCTGCAGGCCACCCTGGGGGAGGCGGGCTCCCTGTGAGGCACCGCAGTCTGGCTGTTGTCAGGGGACAGGGGTAGCTTTGGAGCCCTCAGGCCCCGGGCGTGAGCGGCCATAGGCTCATCCTCCCTGGATGACCGTCCCATGCCAGCCCCCTGCCCCCCCCCCCCCCCCCCCCCCCCCGCACGCTGCTTGCCTTGGGGGAGCAGAGCCCCAGCCAGGGTGCTCGCCTGCTAATTATCAGTGTGGGAATGGCTTTATGGACCTCCCGGGCCCTGGAAGAACCCCCCACATCTGGTCAATTAATGCTGAATCTGTAATTCCGATGACTTACAACCCCAGCCAGCCCTCCAAATGAGGCGATTAAAAAGCTCTTCTCCTCCACCACTGAAGAACAAGCAAAACCAGGGACCTTCTTTATTCAGTGGGATTGATAAGCCCTGTCCGTGACCTTTGCTGGGACGAGAGGTATTCTCAGGAATACTTCTGTATTCTCGACTTCGTGGGCTGCATAAATCTCCCATCAACTCGGGCTGGATCTGCCACTGCTGCTGTTAGCAGAGCAGGAAGCCAGGCCTTTGTCAGCCTGGGGCCCCGGGGCTGCTGGGGTCAGCCAGGGTGGCATCAGGGCCCCTCCACCTCCTCGGGGGTCCACGTGCTCGCAGCTCTCGGCACCAGCACAAGGCTGGGCACACACTGGGAAGGGCACGAGGCTGGCCTCACTTCAGCCCCCCACCCCACACCCCTTCTTTCTCTTGCCTCCCTCTCCCACCCCCTTGCCCCCACTCAGCTCAGGATGCTTTGGGCCTTGCCTGTCCACCCACCCCCGGCACAGGGAAAACGCACGGAGACTGAACATCTTGACCCCCGATTTGCCCCCACAGCTGAGCAGTGTGTTGGGGAGATAAGCCACCAGTCTGTCTGCTGTGACAGCCGCTGTCAGCATGGCCGCCCTGGGATGCTGTGGGTTTACGGGTCAGGTTGGGGGCAGGGCTCCTGGGGCAGGTGGGGCCTGGGTCTCAGCTGCAGAGGTGGGATGGGGCGGATGTCTGGGCACCCCCCCCCCACACACAAAGCTGCAGACTCGCTTCTCCAAGAGGCTGAGGCTAATGTGGCTGGGGAGGGGGTTGGGGTGCAGGGGGCCATGTGCTATGACCTCAGCGGGCCTGGGCATCTCACGGAAAACCCCCGAGGAGCCTGGCCAAAATTTCCAGGGCTCTCTGGAGGATAGGGTGGGGTTGGGCCCCCCTGGCATTTGATCTCCTGTTTGCCTAGAGAATAGCATGTTTATGAAAGCTCATAAACATGAGTGTGTGGGTGTGTGTGTGTGTGCACGAGAGACAAAGAATGTGCGTGTGTCAGTGAGAGGGCATGAATGTAAGTCTGCGTGTGAGTGTAAGCCTGTCTCGGGGAGCACTGAGGGTACACCGGGGGGTGTGGCTGTGGCCTGGCTGAGACAGGTCAGGCCTTGTGATCAGACCTGGGTGGCGCCCCGGCCGCCCCATCCAGGTTCCGTGACCCCTGCCCTCCCCACCCCACCGCCGAAGCTCCGTTTACTGTCCTGTAGAATGGGGACAGGCGTGTCCCTTGGGCAGCAGGAGGATAACGGGATGAAGCAGCACACCCCTCTGCGCCAGATGCCAGTGCAGTTCTTGGGGGTTCAGCCAGGCCTCGGGGAGGAGTCCCAAGCAGGGGTCGCAGCCCCCCGCGCTCTGAGGGTGCTGAGATGCGGCTGGGGCAGGGTCTCCACACCACCCCCGCCCTTTCTGCTGGGCTCCAGGGGGACCAGACATGGGCCGGGTCTGCCCTGTTCTCCTCAGGGTGGCCTTGGGCAGGGGGCTTCAGGGGGTCCCAGACAGCCTGACACAGATTGCACAGTTGGATTTATCCTCACAACCTTGGAGCTTTCATCAGATCCTCGAAAGAGTGTGTGAGCCCAAAAGACAGGCTGATGGAGGAACCTTAGGAATGAAATGGTTCAGCCATGGTTTTCCCTGGAACCTGCTAACCCCGCTGGCCGGTGACAGCCTGGGCAGGGGTGCTGGGGACTGTGGGATTCTCTTCCGTGGCCTGGCTGTGCAGATGGCGTTGCGACTTCACCAGGACTCCGACTGCTGCGTTTCGGAACCCCCACGTTTTGTTCTCAGAAGAGGCATTTCCTACCCTCGTCCCTGCCCTGCTGACCCTCCCGGGAGTCACCAGTGAACACAGCAGACCAAACCCCGCAATCTAGATTGTTCTCTGCAGCACTTTCCAGTAGAACTTTTTGTGATGACAGAAGGTTCTAGATCTGCGAATCTGCAAAGCTCAGCCAGTAGCTACTGGCCTTGTGTGGCAGTGGTGCCTTGAGATGTGGTTGGAGGGGCTGAGGAACAGAGACTTCCATTTTAAGTTTACGTGGCACCTGTGGCCATGGCTACTGCCCCGGACAGCACAGGCCTGGCAGGAAGAAGCCCCCTGTCAGGAGTTTGCTTTCTGTGCAGGTTCCTTGGCTGATGCTCCTTTACTGGTTCCTAGGGACCCCAGTAAGGATCTGGGGACCGGGTTCCCAAGCACTTGCAGGGGTGGGGTGGGAGGAGCATTTCTGACCTATAACCCCCTCCTCCGCTTAAACATAGCAGAACCAAAGTATCACGTGGCTCCTTGCGACGTGCAACCGTCTCTCATACTGGTTTTTATGCTTAACCTCCAGCCCAGAGCTTGGCCTTCAAAGAGGTTGCTCAAACATCTGTTGAATGAATCAATCAATGGATGAATAACAGTACCAGCTCTGCCATTTACCAGCTGTGTGACCTTATGCAAGTTACTCAACCTCTCTGTGCCTTAGTGAATGGGGAGTATGATAGCTTCCACTTTGCAGGTGGCCATGAGGCTTCTCTGGGCACTTGGCGCAGTGTCTGGCACGGGTGCCCTGTGAGCTTTTGTTTTGATTAGTATTAGAGGGAACCAGCTCAGAGTGGGGGTTCCTGGACCCCCTACCATCCACCTCTCTCTCAGCATCCCCCCCTTCCTCTGCTCAGCTGCCTTGGGGAGCACTGGGTCACGTTTTGGTGCAGGTGAGTGTTGCCTCAACTTTCAGAGTTGGCAGGAAATGCAGGAACCGTCTATTCTAATCTTTGTTTAGAAACAGCCCAGAGACCACCAGTGACCCTGGGTGTCCTGAGGCCTGGTCTGGAGGGTGACCAGAGTGTCTGTCAGCGACCTGAACGGACTTCTCACACGTGGGGCAGCCAGCTGGGGTGGGGAAGGATGTTGGGGTTGCAGCGGCCCTGCCCTCTCCATCAGTGGGACCACCCCCCAACAAGGCTGTGGGGAGGAGGTCTCGAGAAGTATCCAGCCACTAAGCCCCAGTTTCCTCATCTGTAAAATAGGGCCATGGATGCCCTGCCCTCAAGATCCTGGTGAAGAGAGAATGAATTAATTCAGTTCCTGTGATTGAACAACTCAGGAAATAGTCACCTGTGTTACTGGGCCTCAAATGGATGGCCGAACTCCCTTCCCCTCTCCTCTGCCCTCCTCTCCTCTGCCCTCCTTCTTCCCTCCTTCCCCCTTATCTCCTTCTATCTCCTTCCTCCCATTCCCTCCCACACACCACTCAGGCCCTGGTGTTCCAGATGGGGTCATGGGGAGAGCCAGTCTCTGGGGTCAAGACTGCCCATGGCCTTGGCACCTGGAGCTGGCCTGACCCTCAGGTGGCCCTGGGGGTTTGCCCCTCCTGGCTCTAGCAGTGCCAGGTCTCCGCAGCTCCCGCCAGACTGGCTGCCTTGATGGCCCCTCTCCCGGGGCCTGAAGTCACCGCCAGGCCAGCCTGGAGGCCTGAGGGGCAGGTGCGACTCCAGCTCTCCTTCCGCCCCCTCCCTCAGCATCCCCCTCCCTGCTTGCCCCTCAGTCCTGACCCCCGCCCTGCCGCCTCCCCTCCCCCCAGGCCCCTGCGTTCCCCCAGGGGCTGCCCTCTGCCAACTCCTGCCTGTGTGAATGTCTAATCTCCAATTTTATTCGCTGGGCTCCAGCCCATTTGCATAATCCACATAGTCACCCTGGTTTTAATTGCCCACAACTCTGCGGAAAGATCATGTGGTTAAGTGGTAAATCATAATTAGATAAATAATTGGTTTGGCCACAGCAAGCTGCTTTGTTACACCTGCCATCTGCTGGACCCGTTTTTTCTTCTGGCCAGAACAATGCAGATCTGATGACAGAGCTGCTTCTCTCCTAAGGGGGGTGGGCGGGGAGGAGGGGGCCGGCTTGGGGGGGCGGAGGGGCTCGGAAGCAGAGCCTGGAACCCTGCCCGGTGGCTGGGGTCTGTGCCTGGCCTGCACGTCTCTCCCGGAACAAGCGCCCCACACATTCATTTCCAGCCCCTCTGGCAGGAACGGAGTGGGGACAGGGGTCAGCGTAGGGGAAAGGGGGCCACCCAAGGCCCAGCCTGCCTGGGGTTTGTCATGGCCTGACACTCAGGGCAGGAGGCTGGCCGTGGAGGGTCTGGTCCCCCGGGAACTGGCGGTCAGGGGTTGGAACCCACAGACCTCCCCGCCTGGCCGCGGTCAGCTTCTCCATCTGCTCTTCACTGGAGGCTCATTTATTTCCTCCAGGCCCCATCTGTGAGCGGGGAGACTCTGGGGGAATTGCTGGTCGCGGCCGGCCAGGCCTTCCTGCGGGGGGCTGCCTCCCTTTCTCGCCCTCTTCCACCCAGCAGGCCTCGGCTCCCCACACACAACCGTGAACTCTCTCATATTGTCCCCCACCAGCTTGCTCACCCCATCTTTCAACAGTTAAGCTCCTTCCTGCTAGTAGGATAGGTTCTAGAATTTGTCCTTATGGTCAGACCCATGCTGTGTGTCCTGAGCAAGCTTCTCGGCCTCTCTGGTCCTGTTTCTGCATCTGTAAAATGGGACCATAACTGCCCCTGGCTGGTGGGCCTGTGAGAGGATCAAGGATGGAGGCGCGTGCTAAGTAGCTGCCCGGTGAGGCAGTGGCCGCGAGCTGCGATTCTTCCTGGGGTGCTAAGGGAGGAGTTCCCGTGCAGGGGGAAGACGCCCACTGCCCAGGGAAGGCAGGGAGGCCTCAGGAGGAGGGTCCTGGGGAAAAAACCCCGAGACAGGTGGGGGAGGAAAGGCAGGTGCTCTGGGAGGCCCAGCCCTGGCTTTCCAAACTCCAGGGTGTCCGTCCTTCTGCTAAGGACAGAGGGCCAGGACACGCCACAGCCCTGACCCAGCGCCCCCTCCACGCCCCTTTCCCACAAGTGTTGTTCCCAGAGGGCCTTCCCTGGGCCTCTCAAGCTCCCTTTTGCAGGCCTGTTCCTCTCGGGGCTGGAGAAACCCAGGGAGTCTCCCTGTGCTCTGGGAGCCCAGCTCCTTTTGACAAAAGGCAGCCTGTGCACTCCAGGCCAGGGAGGCAGGATGTGACCCCCCAGGACGGCCCCTTGGGGCAGACTCCTGGCTTGCCAGCCTCCAGGCTTTAATGATCAGAAGACACTTGTATCCTCCTTCCTAAAAACCCACTATTGCCTGTTGGGAAGCCTTCTGGGAAAACCTCCATGGAGCTGGGACTTTAGAGGGTTAGATATTTTCTGTTTTTCCGCCCATCTACCCACGCATCCTCCACCCGGGCATCCACCCTTCTTCCACCCATCTACCCACCCATCCTCCACCCAGCACTCACCCATCTTCTCCCATCACCCGTCCATAATCCCCATACGTGGCCTAAAGCAGTATCTTTTCTCTGCTCCCCCAGACAGGAAGGACGCGTGTGCTCTTCTGACGTCGTCACAGTGGACCCGGAAGGGAGGGGGGAGCTGGCCAGCCACACGGTGGACCCCGGCCCTTACTCGGGAAATCGGGCACCTGAACAGTTGTGCAGGAGGCGTGTTCTCAGACCTCTGGGCTGCAGCTTTCCGAGACAC
Source organism: Myrmecophaga tridactyla (assembly GCA_004026745.1). Lineage (NCBI taxonomy): Eukaryota > Metazoa > Chordata > Mammalia > Pilosa > Myrmecophagidae > Myrmecophaga > Myrmecophaga tridactyla. The sequence continues at coordinate 9,838 of PVIY010033521.1, forward strand.
CCACTTGAGGGCAGCTGGGAGTCTGAGCTAACTATAGGTGTATGTGTTCTGGATTCTTCCAGAACAGGTTCTCTGTCCTGTTTTCTCCATAAGCTCAAGTACACTACTCAAGACTGCCCATCTCAATTCTCCAGTCCAGAAATGTGCTCACTTTTATACCCTAAGGCTGTGCTTTCCAATAGGAGAGCCATTAGTCCATGTGGTTATGCAGTATTTAATTGTAAAAATTTGAACAAGTTAAAATCTCATACAATTTGAAGCCAGGTTGCTCAGTTACACCAGCCTCATGTCAAGGGCTCCATAGCCACGTGGGGCCGGTGGCTGCTATACTGGACAGTGTAGATCTAGAACATTCCATCATTACAGAAAGTTCTTTTGGAGAGTGTTGGCTAAGAGTGAACTCATGTAGATTCTTAAATTACTAATAGATGGGTCACCCTCATCTTTTGCTGATTACAAGTTAGAAATGTCTAGAGAAGGAGGGACTGAGCTGGAAATGGGAAGATTTGGCTGGAAATGGGAAGATTGGATTGGAAGCGCGTCTGTGCTGCTGTTCTGCTCGGGTTAAATCACTTAAACCTCTCCGGCTTGTAGAGATCAGACTTCAGAGCATTTGGAAGGGGTCACTGTTTTTTGGAATGGTTGAGAAGAAATGGGAAAGGGGATCAACCAGCTTTGTAGTGCTCCTTCAGGCTGGAAGGCGCTGGACTTGTTAGGAGCATAAAAATCACATCACTTAGAGATGTGATTTCTCAGAAAATGGACTTTGCACAGGTTCAGGGAGAAATTTGATCCCTTCTGCCTTGGAGGGAAATCAGCAAAAATGGCCTGCCAGGAAAGGTGTTTTTCTTTCTCTCCCCACCTCTCTTCCAGGCCTGTGTCCTTTCTCTCCTGGGTCACTACCTCCTCATCCCTGAGAAGGGCAGAGGCTGGCCAGGCTGGCCCAGAAGGTCCTTTGCAGCTGGTTCCTGCTTTGGGGTCCTGGCATGCCGCCGACTCCATGTAGCAGCTGGGTGGGACTGCTTGGTTTTCCTGCCCCTTGACACCCCTTAACCCCAAACGAGCGCCCTGAGGGTGAGGTCCCACGCCTGGGTCGCTAACCCTAACCCTAACCCTGTGGGAGCCTGGTGTCCGTAGAGGAAGCAGCCTCAGGGATCTGCGTCCGCAGGCATCTGTTTTCCCGGGAGCGCCCTGCGCCCCTCCCAGAGGCATCTGGCTCTCTGGGCTCTCTGGCCTACCTCCAAATGATGCACATTAAAGACCCAACTTTGATCTTTCAAGAATCTCCAGCATAATTTACAACGTGCTTAAGAAAGCAGCAGGCCTGCAAATAGCTGAGCTGGTACACCTAATCCCGCTTGCCTGGACCCAGGCCCTCTTGGCCATCTCCAAGAATCCCAGCCAAAGCCAGGGCCATCGGTCTCTCCAGACAGCAGCCCAGAGAAGGGGCGCCAGGGTGGGCGTGGCAGGGGTGCCCTGAGCTGGGGCTACTCCACCCCCCACCTAGGAACAGCTGAATGCTGGGGGTGAAAGGTGGGGGCTGGGCCGTTTTTTAAACCTGCTAACATAATAATTTTCCATTTTAATCATCTTTAAGTGTATAATTCAATGGTATTTATTGCATTTACAGTGTTATGCTGCTTTTACCACTACCCATTACCAAAACCTTTTTCATCATCCCAAAAGGAAACCCCATACCTATTAGCAATATCTCCTCATTCTCTGCTTCTGGCCCCTGGTACCCTCTAATTTACTTTCTGTCTCTGTGAATTGGCCCATTCTAGATAGAGCTATCTAAGTGGACTGGTACACTATGTGTCATTTCGTGTCTGGTTTCTGTCACTCAGGACAATGAATTTCAAGGCTGGTGCATGTTGTAGCAGAGCTGCGGTTTGCTAAACCTCTCATGAAAGGCCCGTCGTGTCGGGGTTTCTCTGACACCTGGGAAGGCACATGGTGAGGTCTGCTGGCCTTCCCTCCAGCATCTGGTTTCAGATGGCCCTCTCAGCTCCTGTGGGCCCTCCTGGCTTCCAGCGGGGCTTTCCTTCTGCATCTCCACGCTGCATGTCCAGCATCTGTTCTCCCTACCCGTGAGCTTTGTAAAGGACTCCAGTAAACTAACCTTCAGGGTGGGGCTCACACCTCCTTGGACATAATCTAATCAAGAGGTCCCACCCACAGCAGGTCTGCCCCCCCCCCCCAAGACTGGACTAGAAGAGCATGGCTTTTCTGGGGTACATGACAGCTTCAAAGAAGCACAAGCAGATCTAGGACGTCATTCCTTTTTCCGCTGGGTGACGTTCCGTGGTGGATTGTGACCCTACCCTGTTTCTCGTCCGGCTGTTGAGGGGCAGGTAGTTTGCTTCCACCTTTTGACTGTTGGGAACAGTTCTGCGATAAACGTCAATGCATGCGTCATCTGTCCGAGTCCTTGCTCTCAAGGCTCTTGGGTCCATACCTAGGGGTGGAATTGAGGGTGCCAGGGGAACTTCCTGAGGAACCGCCGGGCTGTTTTCCAGGGCTCGGGGTTTTTGAAACCTGGAGGGGTGGCACGGCCGATGGGACCTCGGAGCTGTGTCCAGGTGGGCCCCCTGGTCTGCAGGCCTTGGAGGAGCCTTGGGAACACTGTGGGTCACCATCTGCCAGAGCAGTGGCCTTTGGCCTGCAAAGGTGACAGCAATCGGGGGTCCTGGGGCAGCGCCTCGGCCCCTCCCACACCCTCCTAGACCACCCGCCACCCCCTGAATCAGTGTCCTTGGCTGTTGTGAATTAAGTCTTCCTGTAACCACAGGAGATCTCTGGGTGAGGCCCGCTCACATCTCCAGCCGACAGAAGTTGTTAAATGAATAATGCTGATTTACACGAGGGACCCGGTTCTCTGAATAATTCCCCTTCCAGTTACTGGGAGCTTCCTGGAAAACAGTAAAAATCATAAACACTTCTCGGTCCCAGAGGTTGGTAATTCTGCTTCAAATCGTTTTGGGGGAAAGAGGCGGGGAAGAGAGAAATTAAAATTAATTTTCAAAGATGATCACGCCACAAGACAGGTGACAATACAAGCTGGTCTCGTGAAGTGTGCCCAAGGGTGAGCCCCGACGGGGGGTTACCTGTTGAAAGGGAGGGGGCTCCACCCCTGACCTGCTGTCATCCGTGTGTTAACAGGTGCCTCCTATGCCAGGTGGGCGCGCAGCGAGGATGGGGTTGGGGGGCCTGCATCTTGATCTGTGTTCGTCTGACTGTCCCTGGCCACCCAGGACAGTGGCCTCTTGCATTTGCCTCTCTGACCTGCTCTCAGGCTGAAGAGCTGCCAGGAGCCAGCCCTGTGGTGGGAGGAGAGGGGAAGGATGTTCAGCTCCTTTCCCTCCCCCTTCTCCCTCCCCCCTTCCTCCTTTCCTCTCTACCTGTTCCTTACCTCCTCTTCCCCTCTCCCTTTTTCCTATTCCCCTCCTTTTTCCTCCCTCCTTTCTCCCCCCCACCCACACTTCTCTGCCTCCCCACTCCCTGCCCTCCCTCCCTGTCTCTCCTTCCTACTTTCTCCTTCCTTTCTCTTAAGACCCCTGCCTGCCCTAAACGGAATGTCCCCACACCCCTGAGCAGGGCTCTGAGGCCCCCTCCTTGGCCCCTGGGGAAGGGGAGGGTGGCAGTTTGCCTCCCTGCCCAGCTGGTCTGGCCCAGGTGGCTGGACAGTTTCTTCCCTGGATCCCCCTTGCAGCCTGCTGGGGCCCTGACCCCCTGCCCTCCTGCTCAGGTCGCCTCTGAAGGGGAGGGTTCCCCATGGGTGGTCCTCTAGCGCGCCAAACAGCATCGCCTCGGGGAGGGCCGGGGTGGTGAGCTGAGTGCTGTGAGCCGGTGGCCTGGGACCGTCCCAAGGTCACGCAGCAGTTGCCGGCTGAACCAGGAATAGAACTCCTGAGCTCCCTGTGCTCACTGCAGGGCCAAATGGCCTGGGCGGAGGGGGCGGGGCCCGGGCGGAGGGGCGGGACCCGGCGGGGGCGGGGAGCGGGTTTGGGGGCGCGGGCCGGGGAGGAGGGTGTGTGTGGGAGCCGGGCCTGGGCGTGTCATGCTCCTAAGCGCTGCCGGGGTTCCTGGGGGAGGAGAACAGGCTTGAACTCTAGGCCAGAGGTTGTGTGCCGTTGGACAGCAGGGTTTGTAGCTGTGGCTCTAGCTGTGTGTGCACATGTTTTAAGATCATCTGGGAGCATTTTAGAAAGCAAACACACACCCAGCATTTGTTTTCTTGGTGGCCCTCTCCAAAACCCGCCAGCTCCTTGGGGGAGGGCTTGGCGTGGCCCGGCAGGCACAGGGTCTCCAGAAGGGCTGGCAGGAAAATTTCGTCCCCATCAACTCCAGAAACGCACTTAGCATTCTCGCCCCAGACTGAGACGCCCGGTGGCTGTCCTGAGAGGTTCTGTGTCCTTTTTTTGGTTGGGTCTATTTTGGGGACAGGAGGGTAAGTGGAGCATTGTTGCCGACCAGGAGTGTGTCTTCTTCAACGCTTCTTAATTTAATATACATCAACTCAGCAAATGTTTATTTAAGGGCTGGTGAGGGTGTAGGAATAAGCGAGGCTTGTCTCTTCCACACCAAAGGCCTGGGCCCCTGGTGAGATTCAGGCTGAAGGTGAGGATGTTGCGTGCCTCCAGGGGCAGAGCGGGGGGCAGGGAGGTGACCTTCCACTACCAGAGAAAGGCCGCCATCCTGGAGACTGCTTGTAGGAGGCGGCACTCTAAGCCAGGGCTTCAAGAAGAAGGACAGCGTGGGAAGGGCTGGGGAGGCTGCACCAGGTACAGCCTGAGCAAAGACTGCAGATCTGTAACGGGGAAGACGGGAGGGCGTAGCAGGGATGAGTCTGATGGGGGGCCCCATTCCTCTGAAGAGATGCCAAGAGGTTCCTAGAAGGGCCGCGGGGCTGCATGCGGCGTGGGTGGCAAGCCCTGACCTGACATGGCAGGGGGAAGGGTGAAAGGCTTAAGGGAGAATTTAGGGGCAGACAGAGCATGAGGGAGAGGAGCCTGTGTGCCTACTGAGCAGGCAGGGTCACAGGTGGGGCCGGAGCAACTGCACAGGAGGGCGAGGGGGCAGGAGGAGGTGGCTGTGGCCCGTGGTGCCAGACTCCCTGCAGAGGGGAGAGGAGGCAGCTCAAAGCAAGGCCATGGCAGGATCGGGCCAGGCCCCGGCTGGCAAGGGGTTGAAGGGAGAGGGGCCTTTCAGGCAGAGAGGTGTGTGTGCAGGGTCTGGCAGAGGTGTGGCAGCCGGGGGAGCTCCCAGGGGCTTCCAGATCGGGGAGAGGAGGTATTTTAGGGTGGGAGCCACAGAGGCTGAGAAGCTAGAAGAGGCAGGTAGAGAAAAAGCAGAGACCATCCTTGGGAAAGTTGGGCTGCTACCAGGTGGACACTGGGGGGTGGTGGTGGGGTGGTGAAGGATGGGTGGCATCCGCACTGTGACCTTGAATTTGAGTCCCAGCATCTCTACCAGAGCAGGCCAGGGCAGCTGGCCAAACCTCCACAGAGAGAACTGCGAAAACTGCTTTTTCAATTTAACATCCCCCCTTCTCTTTTATAACTTCAACTTGTGAGACCAAATTAGAAAGACCCGCAGCCAGCAGCGCCGGGAGGGCCGGCCCCTCGCAGCCTTCTAAGGTGCTGAGCCCCTGGCCCGACCCCCACTGCCTGGCCTGGTAGTGGGGGCCTGGGGCCTGGGGAGGGCAGGGCCTTCACAGCCGGCGCCAGCAGCTTGTTGATCTGCACCCATCCCCTGGCAAGTTGGGGGGCAGTTAAGGAAAACTGAGACGTTGATGGTCCAGGCCAGGGGCAGCCGGGAAGAAGGGGTTGGGGCGGGGAGGGGAAGCTGGGACCATGGGAGGAGAGAAAGCTGTTCTAGAATAACAGGCCTGGGTCCAAATCCCAGCTCCACTAGCTGCCCCGGTCTCCCTGTCTGAGCATGAGGCACGCATCTGCCTGTACCCCAAAACCGCCATAAGGACCACAGGCTGAGCAGACCGCCTGCTGGCAGTGGGCCCTCAACTGAAGTTCCTTCTGAGACACGATGGCTCCGAGGCCTGGGGGGCATTTGAAGGCCATGAAGGTGTCAGAGGAGGCCCAGATGGAGGAGGTGGGGCGAGAAGGCCTAGAAGAAAACCCCACGCAGATGTTTGCAAATTCAGACATAGAGGTTGATTTTTCAGTGCAATCTAATACTTAAACATCTGTGGAGGTTTTTGAACATGCAGAGAAAATGGGGGGACCGGGTTCCTGCAGTGAAAGTTCCTGTGGATCCCCTAATGGGGACCCCACAAGCCTGGGCCCCCTGGGTCCCAGAACATGTTGGGGTCACCTGGCAGACTTTGGTTAGCATGGTTTCTCTGTCCAGAGCTCAGCCCACCCAGATGGGGCCTCGACTTTGGGGCTACCCACGCCCCCAGGCCTGCCCGGGCTGCAGCTGGCTGCTCTCCAGCCAAGTGACCAGGAGCCAGCTCGTAGCCGACTCCGGGGACAGGTGTGTGCCTTTCACGTGTCATGTCCTGCAGCTGCTCAGGCTCATGAGGCGCCCTGCCTGCCCTTCCCCAGGGGCCGAGAACTGTCAGTGAGGACAAACTGGAAAGGCCTGTAGCCTGGGGTTTGGGCGAAGGATGGGGGGAAGGGTTTGGGAGGTTGGAGCTATAGAGACAGAACTGATGTGTCTGTGTGTTCACACCGTGAGCGTGCCTGTGCAAGGGACTGAGTGTGGAAAAATGCTCTGGAGACAAAGTAGCCTTGAGCAAGCCTGGTTCCACTGTGTGCCTACTGAGCAGGTGGGGTGGGAGCGACTGCACAGGAGGGCGGGGGTGGCTGTGGCCCGTGGTGCCAGACTCCCTGCAGAGGGGAGAGGAGGCCTCTGAGCCCGAAATGCCCCGGGGCTGTCAGCGCATCCGGAAAGGGAGTTTCCAGGGAAGGGTTGTCTTAGGGGGCATCTGCTCGGGGGTTCCCAGGTTCTCAGGGAACAGAAGGCCTTGTCCTGAGCCTGCCTTCTTCCAGTTACAGGCAGGGGTGGGGGGTTCTGTTCGGGTTGCTGTTTTTTTTTTTTAATCAAGGTGAAATTTAATTACTATAAAATTAACCATTTTTAAGTGAACCCTTCCGTGACACTTAGTGCAGCCACCCTCTCTGTCTAGTTTGAAAACATTTCACACCCCCAAAGGGAACCCGTACCTACCAGCACTCGCTCCCCCTCCCCGCTCCTCCAGCCCCCAGCAACCACGAGTCTGTTTTCTGTCGCTATGGATTTGCCTAGTCTGGACGTTTCATATAAATGGGGTCAGACAATATGTGTCCTTCTGTGTCTGGCTGCTTTCCCTCGGCACATGATTTCAAGGCTCGTCCATATTGTGGCGCGTCAGTGCTTTATTCCTTTTCACGGCTGAATAGTATGCCGCGGTAGGAACTAACCGCATTTGCAGATCCATCCCTCTGCTGATGGATCTTGGGTCACTGGACAGATACTTTTTAAAGATGCAAAGGAAGTTCTGATTGTGCCGTCAGCACTTTTAAAGTAACAACCCCAGAGACTCTGGTGGCCCACAGGCCCCACCCTTGTCTCTCTCTGGCTGCCTGGACCCCGCTGGTGGCCTGAGCTGCAGCCAGCAGAGCCTGGGCTCCAGTGCGTGCCAGCTCCACCCTCGGGGGCCCGTGTGTGTGGGAAAAAGAAGACGAGTGTGCGCCTAGGTGTGCAAGAGAAAGCAAGGCCAACCCCTGCCCCCAGCCAGGCCCCTGGTCCTGATGGAGTGAAGTGATCGACTTTCCTGGCCACCCGGTCTGGCCCTGAAAGCAGCTTCCTCGGAAACTTTTATTTTTATCTGCTGCTGCCTCCATCCATTTCCTCCTCATACTGAGTCTACTTTTATTGAGCTCCAACTATGTCCCAGGCACCGTGCAAGGGTCTTTCTCCTTGGTTATCTCATTCAAGCCTTGCTTTAATGGGGGGAAAGAGGGCTCTGTACCTTTGTGTGTGATCCCCTGCGGGAGCTCGTTGGGCGAGCCTGGTCCAGCCCTGTGGTGTCCAGTGGGCTCGACCCAGTGTGCATGTCCTCACACCCTCTCCTCCCCACCCTGCTGTCCCTCCTGAAAGCCAGTGAACTCTGAGAAGCTGTCTTTTGACAGTGAACACAAGATGTCAAGGTTATGTTGAGGAAAGGGAAGGTGTGGGGTCCCAGAATGTTTTGAAAGAGAAGGTTGTCCGAGGCCACAAAAGCTGACCATTTCTATGAAATGGTGACGGGGCTGGAGAGGATGGCACATGGAGAAGAGCGAGGAGCAGAAAGACGGTTTTGCAGGTGATCAGGAGCCTTGAACGCCAAGCTGAGCTGACGCTGGCGCCTGCATGACTGGATAGGAAACATTTTGCTGATGGAACAAAAGTAGCAGAAGGATAGGATGCTCTGGGGCAAATCGGGACAGAGTCAAAGGTTCCAGAGAGGGTTTTGTCTAATGTCCATTTGTGAAAGTTACACCCTGTATCCATCTGCTTTGGCTGCCCTTTTCTGCTGCCACAACCATAGGGTCTTGGCGAGATTGCTTGGGAAGCAGGGGGGTGGCTGATGGCTGTGGGGATGGAGCCTGGTCCCCGAGGTGCCCCTACCTCCACCCCCAACTCTTCGGGTCCTGCCCCCGCCAGCCACAGTCTGTGCTCGCTCTGGCAGTTTCCACTCAGCCAGGCCGGCCAGGGAGCCTGCGTGCACTGTGATTCTGTAAAGCCTGCTGAAAAGAAGGCCACTCGGGAATGTGTTCTCCCTTGGTTTTACATCACAGATGTTGACAGAGGGGAAATGTGGCCAGGTTTCTCTCCAATATGAAAAATGGGAACTTTAGCAGGCGAGGACATGCCTGGTGGAGGCCTTGGAAGGGGGGATTGGCTGTCTCCGAGCCTCTGTCTCTTCATTCGTGCAGTGGGGTGATGCTGGCCCCAGAGGGGTCCCCGGAAGGTGAGCCCGTCCAGTGGCCCCTGCACCTGGAGCTAGGTAGACCAGGAATGGCAGGCCCCCTCGACCTAAGTCTCCCCCCAGGTGGGGCAAGGCTTGCAGCTACCAGACACACGCTCTTTGCAGACTATTTGCTTACCCGGAGCCCCTGCGACTGAGGGACCAGGAACACAACACGTCTGCCGAGTGTGCTGGAGCCGGAGAGGCAGGGAAGAGCCGCGACCTGGGCAGAGGCCCAGCCAGGCTCACCCACAAAATGAGAATGGGGGTTCTTTTCGGGCTATCTGAAACCTAGAAGGTTTGTACGTGACCCACGGCAAGGCAGACTAATGGTGGCCAAAGGCAGTAATAGGGGTTCATGATGGGGGAGGGTTTGGAAGGTCAAACCCTGGATCTGATCGCAAAAAGATCCAGAAGCATCAGCCCCTAGGTCTCTCCTAGGAGAGGCCTCAGATCCACCCTTCCCAGCCGGATAAAGTTTAAAGGTTTTAAATGCAAATATTTCTCCTTTATAGATGCCAGCTGTCTCCAGAGAGCGCGTTTCCTCACTGCTCAGCTTTATTGTCCAATTAGCATCCCATATCTGGTACTAGAGAGCCTGGGGGGAGGGGTCTGCAGGGCGCCTGCCCAGAGGCTGGAGGGGCGGGGGAGCCTGGGGCGTGCGGCTGGTTCCCAGAGACGGAAGCTGCCCCCACCCCCTTCCCTGGCACCATGTCTGGGGTGGGGTCTGGGAACCCGGGTTGAGACCAGGAGGGGGTGGGTGTCCCTTCCAAGGTGGGGGGAACACATTTCAGATTTCCTGTCTCCAATGGGAGCGGCAGTAGCCGGTGGGGGGTGGGAGGATGGCAGGGACATTCTTTTCTTATTTAAAAAAAAAAAAAAAAAAGGCAGCCCGCCGGGACGCACACCGGCTCCCTTTTACTCCCTCCCGAGGCCCCCTCCCCGCCTGCTTTCTAGCAGCGCCGCGGCTTCCCCATTCACCCAGGCTCCGCGCAGCTCACAAAGCGAGGCAATTAGAATTGAAAATCTATGCAAAACAGCTGTTAACTGATTGTGAAGGAGCGCAGCTGTGTGCAGGGTGCAGCTTGGGAACAGGCGCTCAAAGGGCAGGAAGTGTTGGGGCAGCGCGGGGTTAAGAGGCAAACTCGTGTAACCCAGTCAAAGGGAATTTTCCAGGCCTTAACCCTTTCCTGCTCCCTGGGGGGCAGGGGGTGGGGTGGGCAGTGACCCTGGCTCCTGGATGACTGCCTGACGTGGCCTGGGGGTGGGGGCTTCCCAGGGCCCGGCCCAGCCCCCCCGCGTCCCTGGAGAAGCCGGTTCCTCCCTGAGGACCAGGAAGGCTGCTTTCCTTCTCCCTCCTCTGTAGGGATTCTGTCCCCTCCATTGATCCAGCCAACAGATCTGTGTTAAAGCTTAATACGCAGAGCTCGCCTGGTGACTGGGGGGCTGTGTCGCAGCTACGAGACGAGAGCCCTCGTTCCAGGAATCACAGCGTGGCCCAGCCCCCCAGGGTAGCCTGTTCAATAGGCTCATTCCCAGGCCCCACCCAAGACAGCTCACTAAGGGCTCTATACCCACCCCCGCCCCCACCTGGTGTGCCCTGTGATTGCTATCTGGGAGAGTAGGACCCGGAGTCAGGAGAGATGGATTCCAGAGGCGGGGTTGGGAAAGCCTTCTTAAAAGAGATAAGATTTAAGCCGGGCTTTGAAGAACGGGCAGATCTCAGGAGCAGTGATAGCTGGCAGAAGATGAGCATGCCAAAGGCCAGGCAGGAAAGAAAGGAAGTTATAAGTGATGGGGACTCGGCTGCAGCGAGGGGTGCTGTGTAGGACAAGGCAGGAGGGGCAGACCCCTGCCCACCTGCCCCACAGCCTCCCTCCTTAGATTTCGCAACTCCCAGAGCTGGTAGCTCACGTGTGCGCGGCCCCTCTCCACCCCCAGCAGTGAGGCTGCGCACATCATGGAAGGCCTGGCTCTGTCTCCCCTGAAAGGGGAAAACAGTTTTCGACCGTGGGGACAGCCACCCGGAGATGACACGAGGGCGTAGATGCAGCTGGAGGCCCCTGTGCACATGCAGCTTTCTTCGCCCTAGACCGGCTGGGAGTGGCAGAGAAATGCTGCCAGGTACAGGCTGACAGCCACAGGCTGGGATTTGAATGTTCGTGCCCCAGGCAAGTTAGTGAACTCTCTCTGGTCCTTGGGCTTGGTGACAGAGGTCAAGCAGCTCCCCTGCGGGGTTCCTAGAGGATTGACCTAAGTTGCTTGAGTGGCACAGGCACAGGTGTGCGGTTAGTGCACCTTCCCACCTGCACCGAGCCCAGGGCCTCTGGCATCTGTTCTCTGTTTCAAGGGCTGACCTGCATGCTTGCTGGGGCGATGTAAAGGTGAGCAGAGCGTGCAGCCCTAACGCACTAGTGACATATGGTCGGGGCCAACAAGGACCCTGTTAGTGTCTGTGTGCCCTGCTGACCCTGAAAGGAAACAGGACGGGGACTGCAGGTGTCCGGGGTGGGGTCACCTCTTCCCTGCCCTGGCATCAGGGCCCCCACATAGTTCGGGGCTGGCACCTGTGCTAGGACTTGGTGGGAGGGGTACCCCTGGGCAGCTCACCTGGTGATGCCCGGGCAGTGTTATGATGGCCTAAGTTATCTACCTGCATCCTGCTCTCTGATCTTCCCATGTCTGTCACCTTGTCATCTTTTATGCAACCTGCCTACTAGGGACAGGGCCTAGAATTTTCCGTTTTGTTTCTCACAAGGCTAGTGCAGTGGAGGGAGCCCTGGACATGGTGTGCTTTTTGAGTGAATAAATGCCCACCTGTGCTGATCTCTTCCGCCCTCTACCTCTTAGGCTCCTGTCTCAGTTCTTGAGCCCAGGAGGAGGTATAAGGCGGCTCCTAGCCTCCTATTTCTCTGCAACTGAGTGCTTTCTCAGCCCTCCATGGTGGAGGCTTCACACGTTCCCAGAGTTGGAGCTGGATTTTGCACAGATCCACCAAGGTGTCAGTGGAGCAGGGACTCAGGGCCAGGTGGCCAGCTGAGGGCTGCACACCGCGCTTCCTCTGAGAGGCACAGCTTGCCCTGGCAGGGATAGGGACGGGCACGAGGACGCGCCCATGAACATTTTGTGGTCCCTGGCACACAGCAAGCTGGACCGTGCTAAGGAGTGGTGCAACTCTGTCATCCTGGCCGATGTCCACACTCTGGGAGGTGTCCCCAGATAGGGCTGCCCTCACCTCCGGGGTCCACCTCTTCTGCCCGCAAGGTTTCCAGGCACGTGGGAATGAGGTGAAGGAGGCTCTGGGAGCAAGCTCCTAGCCTCACCACTGGCTGGGGGGGGAGCATGGGTGAGTGGGGATGGGAGGGGTATGGAGGGGGGGAGCTGCCCAGGCGTAGGAGAGGGAGGAGGAGGGAGGCACCTGGAGGGAAATAGAGGGAGGCCCGGGAGAGCCCCAAGTGGTGGGAAATTAGAAGTCAAGCTACAAACCTTGTTAGTGAGAAGTGGCGGGCTGCAGGAGAGCAATTCTCACTCTTAAACTCAGAGGCCGTGCTCCCGGATTACTAATTTCCTGGGGCCGGGCGCAGTGACAGCGAGTGTCATCCATCTCTCCCTGCCAGCCAGCCAGCCTGGTGGCCGCAAGCCTTTTCTGGCCCCAGGCGCACAGCCGGCTCAATGCTGCCCCCCGGCGGTCACCGAGGCTCCCTGCTTCTCTTAGCTTCCTTTGCTGAATGGGTTGGGGAGACCCCAGGTATGAACAACTCAGGACACAGCTCTCAGTTCACCTCAGCAAACATGACCTTGAGCAGCCCTGACCTCACCTTTCTCCTCTGTGAAATGGGAATCAGACCACCCATCTCGAGATGGAACCAGATGTCAACGGGAAAGAAATCCGGCAGTTCTAAAAATTAGCCACAGGTTATCTTGCAGTGGCTACTCCCCACAAATTTAGGGGTGTCCGTCCTGGTTGGAGTGGACGGAGAGGTAGAGTCCCCCAAGGACCTTCCACAAATGAAGGGAAATCAACTGGAGCACCGGGTCTGGCGGGAGGACTTGGAGGAGGACTGAGGTTGGGCCTGGCCGCCCCGACCCGGGAGGACTCCTGGCCAGGTGCCTTGTCATCCTTTGCATTATACATCCCTGCCTCGGCATCCTATAATCCAGGGGGGAAAGAGGCTGGAGCCGCTCCGAGGTTTTTTATTTTGTTTTTAAAGCCCTAGGCAAAATGTCCAATTCTCTCCCTACCCCTCCCTCCTCCCACCGGCCCCTCCCGCTTCGTGACTCCGGGCGGGTGGCGCGCCCCCTCCTCTGCGCTCTGACCGCCGGCGGCCCAGCGAGTCTGCCGGCCGTGGGGGGTGTGAATTATGGGAGGCCGCGGTGCCGAGCTGTGGTGTGGGGCGTGAATGAAAGCCTGAGGCCGAGGCCGGCGGGAGGCAGGCGCCGCGGGCGGGGAACGGGAGCGGCCCCTCCCGAGCGGTGCCAGGCCGGCCAGCGCCCACAGGTAGAAGCCAGTAACGGCCCCGGCCCGGCCTCACCGGTCCGTTTCCCTTTTCGTTTGTGGTCGGCCAAGGAGCCTTGTGCAAGGCCGGGCGGGGGAGGGAGGGCCCGGCGCGCGCCCACCTCCGCCCGGTGCACCCCGTTGCTGCTGGATCAGGGGAGTGGGTAGCCTAGGGGCGCCCGTCGGACACCCGCCCCCGCCCATCCCCAGCGGGCACACAGGCTGGTTCTGCCTCTCCGCTGGCGCGAGCCCCGAGTGCACCAGGCCCGCCAGCGTCATCGGGAACAGATGGATAGGGGGTGGCAGGCGCCCAGCGCTCCCTCCCGTCGCAATCCGGGCTGGCGCGGGGAAGGAGGGAGGGAGGAAGGCGGGGGAGGCCGGGCCCGCGGGGACGGCAGCGCGCGCGCGGCTGCCAAGCGCGGCGCGGGCATGTCCCAGGGCAGGTTTGGGGCTGGCAGAAGCGCGGCGCTGGCACCGCGGCCGAAAGTTGAAACCCGCGGCGCGGCTGGGGCGGCCGCCCAGGGGGGTACTGGCTTGCCTCCCGGCTCTAAAGTATGAAAGCTGTAGGTTAGAGGGGTTTTTGTTGTTGTTTTTAAGAGGATGGGCTGGGAGAGACCCCCGGGCCTCGGAGCCACGTCGGGACCATCGGTCGCGCACTGGGTCAGAGCCTAGGGCGCCGGCATGCGCAGGGGCGAGGGATGGCCGAGTGAGCCTAACGACCCCCGCCGGCGAAGCGCGCCCCCTTAGCCCCGCGCTTCCTGGAGACGCCGGCGCGGGGGGTGGGCTGGGGCCCGCGTCCGCCGGGGGCGGGCGTGGGGGCGGGGCGAGGGAGGAGTCCGGGGTGGGAGATGGCGGCCCGCAGTCCCTCTCCGCGCCGCCTGTGGGTGCCCAGGAATTTCAGGACGCTCTCTGAGTCATTCCAGCCTGTCAAGTGCTTGGGTGAGGTCGGTTGGGGTGGGGGTGCCAGGAATGAGGAGGCGCTGCGCCGGGGCCGGGACTCGATGGGGCGGCAGGCTCAGTGGGTCAGGCCAGTTTCTGGAGGCGGGAGGCCTCGCCTCTGACCGCAAGCCCAGCTACTTAATGATACCCCCTGGTGAAGCGGCTCCTCCGTGGATCCTTTCGTTCCAGTTCTTCTGAACCGGCCATCCCCCCTCCCCCAAACACTGTGACCCTCCCAAAAGTTATACCAAACGGACCAGAGGGAACTTTCTAGAACCCCGGGACCGAGGCGGAAGCCGTTGTGGTTCTTAACATGGTCAGTCTTTTGAAGTTGGAGTAAGAAAGGTCAGGAACCAGGGGGTGGGATGGAGAGCATAAACACACAAGCCCGTGTGCTCTTCCCGCCCCACCCCCACGCCAGTTCCTCTGGGACACTGCTTATCCGTGCGCTCACTTTTGAGCGTGCTTTGTGCCAGGCGCCGTTGTAGGCACGAGGGGAGGAGGCCGCCGGGACCTGGAAGGGCTCCGCGTGGCGGTGTGTTGGAAGTGACTTTTGGAATCCAAGTGGCCACCAAGGTGTCCGGGACCCCCGAGTAGCCCAGTCCGGGCATCCCAGGAATGTAGGGCTGGCACCTCCCCACGCTGTGGGTGTCCTCGGCTCACCTGACCAGCCGGTCTGGGGAGGGGCGTGTGCCGGCGCGGGTGCACCCGGGCGCCCGTCGGTGCGCGCGCGAGTGTGTTTGCGGCTGAAACCCGACACCTCCCGCTGGCTGAGGTCAGGGAGCCGAGAGCTCGCCAGTGGCCCGGGAGTGGGCGGCGTTGCGCTTGGGTGTGTCCTCGGCGGCCGCGGCGGCGGCGACAGCAGCAGGTGTTTCTTGGCCGGGGCCCCGGAAGCTCCACCTCCCCAGCGGGCCTGAGCCGCCGCCGCCGAGCAGCCCCGGGTGAGATAAGCAGTTTAGACAAACACTGGGCGACGGTGGCTCCAGCATGTGTCAGCCCTCGCCGAGGCGGAGCTGCGGGGCCCTGGCATGAAAGGTGAGCGCGGGGCGGGGGGCGGAGGTGGGGGGTTCTCCGCCCTCTCCTCTCGCCCGCCCGCCTCTGCTCCTTCCAAGTTCGCGGGTTCCGCAGGGGCTGCCGCCAACGGCTCCCGGCAACTTCCCCCCGGAGTGCGAGAGGCGATAAGAGCCGGGCGGGCAGGCGACCAAAGGCCACCCCCTTCCCCCCCCCGCGGGTCGCCCTGGGCGGTCGGGGTAGGGACCCGGGCTGCCGCGAGGCCCGCGGCGCGTTGGTCGCGTTCGGCGAGGGGTGCGTTAAATGCGCGCGGGGGCGGGGAGTGGGGGGACGCCGGAGCGGGATAGCGGGGGCTCCCCGTGCGCTGCCGACGCTGCCAACGCTCCCCAGCCGGAATGAAAACTTTGTGGCGTCGCGGGAGTGAGCGGGTGGGGGTGGGGGGGCAGGCGTGTGCCCCCGCGGCAGGTGTTGGCGGCGGGCGCGCGCGGGGAGCTCTCCGGCTGGGGCCGCGCGCCTAGGGTTTTTGTCTCGCTCCTCTCCCTCTCCCCTCCTCCGCGGTGGGGACGGGGGGAGGCCGCTGGGAGGGCGGGACTGCAGCCTCCGGGGTCCCCGACCCCCACGCCCTGCTTCCCAAGGGCGCGCCCCGGCACTTCTCAGCTTCGCCTTCACCCGGCGCGCTGGAGCCGTGCCCTGCCCCTCCCCCGGCAGAAGATGGCTGCCCCGGCCTCGGAGGTGGGAGGGTGATTGCATCCGCCGCCCCCCATCCGCGCGGCCCTTCCCGACCTACCCTCCCCCCCCCGCCCTTCCTGCTCCGCCTGGATGCGCCTCCCCTCCCCCAGCGCTCCCAGGCCGGGCTTCCGCGCGGAGGGGCGGCGAGTGGCCCGACCGAGTGGAGCCGATTCAATTATATTGCAGCACCAGAGACACCTCCTCGGCCGCCCGCCCGCCTCTCCAGCAGGCTAATTAAATTCCCGTCGTGGAGGCGGAGCGGGAGTTTGGCTCCCCAACCCCGCGCCCGCCCACACATGCTCCCCTCACTTAGCTCGGGGTGGGGGGCAAAGGGCCACTTGGAAATGGAGAATGGGGGCTTGGGGCGGTGGTCGTGAGGAGGGTGGTTCTGGAATGAGGGGAAATACCTTGATACCCCCACCTGAGGGGCAGGGGACCCCGTTCCCCCCAATCCCCACCGCCAAGGTGTGGGGGCCGCTGCTGGAAGACTGGTTTTAAGGGTAAGGGGGGGAAAGGGAGCACCTGCCTAGGCCTCTGGGGGGGTGGCTGTTGGTGGAGTTGAGTTGATTTGTCTCGTCTTGTAAACTAGACATTGTCTCCAAAGTGGGTTTAAAATGCATTAAACCTTTGTTAACCCCTGCCGTGCCTTGTCGGGGCCTGTGGGGTAGGGGCCCACACAGGCTGGGGTTTGGAAACAAAAAAGCGGGAACCACAAAACGCGAAAGGGAGCCTTTTGTAAGCCGCTGGAACAAAAGGCGCAACCGCACGCCGGGGTGGTGAGCTCCCCCCCCCCTCAGCTAAGCCGATTTCCAGCGGGGGGTGGGGGACAAAAGGGCAGCCGGCCCTGGGGGGAGGGGAGAGGGAGGGAGGCCCCAGGTGGGCAGCCTTCCTTCTCGGCCCCCCTCGGCGTGACTTAAGGCCCCGGCGCTGCGCGTTGCTCGCCCTGTGTTTATGGTTGGTGGAACCCGAGGCGCAGGCTGAGCCCTGACTCAGCTGGGCCTCGCCCCAGGTGAGGGGGGAGCCCAGGTGAGGGCCCTGCGTGTAGGCTCCGGCTGGCAGCTGCGTGTGTCATCCCAGCTGCTGGCCTCGCTGGGGAGTCACAGCCACGCCCAGGGAGACCAGGAAACTCTCCAGGGGAGCCAGACCTTCGCATCCTGCTTTTTTATCAGGCTTTTCACGGCAGCCCCCTGTCAGCGGCAGCTGCGATCTCTGCCTGCAAGGGGTGTGGGTGGCTCGGAGGTGTGTGCAGGTAGGGTAGAGGAGGAAGCTGGAGACAGGTTTGGACACCTGGAAGTTTTTTTTTCCCACGAACCAGGGGGTAGCGTGAGCCTGGAAGTTGGGACCCCCGGAGGTTAGCCCCATCTTGGGGAGGGGGCGGTTCCTGGTTCAGGACCGTGCCAGCTCTGGGAGGGCTAGGTACTGAAAATGCTTTGCATGGGCCCTGACCCCCTTGGGGACAGCTTGTAGAATGCCGGCCTCCGTGCTCAAAGCCCTGAGAGGATTTCAAGGGTCCCCTGGTGTGGTTCTTCTCGGTTTTGGCTTTAAAGTCCCTCAGGGGCTTCTTTTTCATATGCTCATGATCAGGCCTTCTCCAACCCCCATGGGTGTGTCCCAGGCCCTTCTACTGCTCAGTTTGGATCGAGAATCCGTCCCATGCGAGTAGGGGGGTGGGTGGGGTGGGCTGCACACCAAAAGGCAGAGAACCAGAGCTGGCCCCATTTGGACACTCCCTGTGTGACCTTTGCAGAACTGTGCCCTGGGGCAGCGCTTGCCAAGCGGCTTCCCTGTCCCTGGGGGAAGTTCAGGGCTGCAGGCCCAGGGCCCCAAGCTGGGTCGGCATCTCCAGTAGAGCTAGAGAAGGCAAGAAAAGTCCGCGCAGCGCCGCTCTGTGGCCAGCCTGGGCCTGCCCCTGCTTGCCTGGCACAGTGCCAGGCTCACCTTCCCAGGGAGTCCCTTGACCTGGGGCAGGTGTGTCCAGCCTCCCCTCATCTGAACGGGGGCGGCCCCT
>PVIY010033522.1:0-27964 GCA_004026745.1 Myrmecophaga tridactyla
GGAGTATTTGATAGAGTTGGAGGGGGGAAACACTGAAAGAGACTGCATGGGGGGGAGTGGCTAATGGCTCAAGCCTCGTCATGTGAATTACTAGATCTGAGACCTTGGATAAGCCACTTCACAGCCTCAGTTTCCTTATCTCTAAAAGGGAGTGATCATATTAACTCCCAGAGCTCTTGGAAAGGCTTAAATAAAATAGTGTGCACCAGGCCTCGCCCTGGTATTCAATAAATAATATTGGGTATGAGGATTAAATAAGAAGGGTTTAGCATGATTCCTGGCACACAGGAAGTCATCCATGGACAGTGAAGTATCATTATTGCAGTGGCAGTTAGTTTGATCCCTTTTCCCTGGTTTCCCACCCACAGCTGGAGGTGGACACCAACTCTCAGGTCAAGACCTCTCTTGACAGCCTGAAGCTAGACTGCTTGTTGGATTTGGATAAGTTGGTGGACAAGGGGAACTGGCCAGGCCACATGAGTGGGTGGGTAATGTGTGGTATCCTTGGATACGCCCAGGTTTACCTGCCCAGCCATTCTCAAGGGCTTTGGCAGGTAATTGATGCCTTTTCTCTGAACGAATAAGCAAGCAAGGAGCCAGTTAGGGAATCCACAGTCTCCTGGGTGCCCATTGGCTGCGGCCCCCTTGGTTGCTTAGCAACTTTCCCCATTTTCTCAGCTCTGCTCTCGGAGCTTTAATTGCATGTCTGGGCTGAGCTCAATGTGAAAGGCAGCTAAGGAGTCCCCACACTCCTGCCCCAGCTGCTTAAACTGACCAACTGGAGCCAGGCTTCTTGAACCCAGCCTGAGCCATGGCCCTAAAGACATACTCACTGTCTTTCTCCTCCACACCTAGATACCTCTGGGACCTAAGGCTTATCCTCCTATTCCACATATAGGCCCCAAGCACAGGTGGTGGAAAATCCATGCAGGAACTTCCCCTATGGTGTACCCAGCCTCCAGTCACCTCCATGAGGTAACTCTGTCTTGGGCTTTGCTCTGTCCAATACAGTGTCCTAGCTTTGGCTTCTGAAAGTCACCTTCAGTGCCTATGACACCTGGATTACCCAGGCACTACCTTCCCAGATGTCCTGACACCAGCCTTGGCTCAGCTTGCGCTCAGGCTACCCATTTTCTGCTCCTCCACAACTGCTGCCCCCTTGCCAGGCTCTCTCCTGCAGATTTTTTTGTTTGTTTGTTAATTTTCTGAAAAATTAATCCTAGAAAAGCTTTCATTGGGGGCTGGAGCTGGGGGAAGAGAGAAGGTGAATTAGATAGGCTGTTGGGTGCTCCCGCAGAATTGGAACTGGGATCTAGGCTGAGATCTGCATAGATCCATTGGGAATATTCATGCTGGGCTTGATAGAGAAGAGGGCCTATAGCAGAATGAGGGTCTGTGTCGACCTAAAATCTGCCTCCAACTTGCTGTGTGACCTTGAGCCCTTCTGAGCCATATTGTCCTTGATTTACCCTATTAAGAGGCCCAAACAAGACAAATTGAGAAGCTTGAGTACTTACTGTCAGCATGAACTTTGGCAGGTGTGAAGGAGCCGGGAAATACAGTGGGGATGTTATGGGGGTAGGGCACTACCTCCTGCCCCCTCTCAGCACATGAAGAGTGTACAGGCCGTGGCCTTGGCCCTGCCCCTAGTCTTTGTGTCAGAGTCTAGTCTGAAGGTGCCCATTGTCTGGTGGTGCAGCCTGTGTCAGGGTCATGGGACTGAAACTATCCCAGCTGTCTCTCCAGGCAGCACTCTGGAGCTGTGGGTGGAGGAGGGGGGGAGATCCTGGTATAGATGCCTTATCCCACTAGAATAGGGGTATGGAGAAGGGGGACAAAATCCCTGGACTGGTTGCCTTTTCTTGTCCTTCTCATCCTCCTCTTAGGGTTGTGAGGCTACCTGCCTAGCAATCTGCTTGGGGGCAAGTCCAGATAGAACTCTTTCTGGTCCTAAGTTCCTGCTCCCTCCATAGATATGACTATAGTGACAACACTGTGATTGTAACAGGGGTCCAAGCAGCTGATCCATCCTGAAAGTACCACTTCCATTACCTAGTCTGGTCTCCACAGAGCAGGCTCCTGGGGAGGTGTCCAGTGGGTAGAAGGGAGTCTTCTCTCACTCTCCTTTGTATGCTCTGCTTCTTCTACTCCTCCTTTAGGGGTCGTTGTGCTCCAGGGCTTTCACTTGGACCTCTTTTTTCCTCTCATGCAACACTTTGTCCCTGAGTAATTCCCGTCTACTCTCATAGTTTCAGTTACCAACGGTTGGCTGATGCCTACCAAATCTTTGTATTTTACTCTAACCTCCCTTCAGGGTTGTTTTTTTGTTTTTTGTTTTTTTTTTAATATTTAACTCTTTCTGGACACTTCCATCTGCATATGAGGTGGCATCAGATGCCTCTATTTCAGTATGCCTGACACTGAACTTATCACCTTTCACCTCCCATTAAAGGTGTTAGTTTCCCTCCACCGACCCCGCAAGGTCTCAGTAGATAGCTTCTCCATCTACTAAGTTGCTCAGCCAATAACCTGAGAGTTGTTCCTGACTCTTCCCCATCCTCATATCAGTCAATAACCAAGTCTTGTCCATTTTGGCTCCCTACTTTCCCTGAATTCATCGTCTACCTCTCTCCCTTCCTACTCTACCAACTACACAGGAGTTAGGATTTAGTGATAGTGGGTGGAGTGAATAATGGGGACTGAGGCTCTCAAGTTATTGCTGCCTTTTAAACTTTGCTTTGACCTTCTCTCAGGACTACCAAGCCTGTGTTAATTCTTCTTTCTCCCACTCTTGCTCAGTCTCCCCCAACACTGACCTTTCCAGAGTTCTGGAGGTCCGTGACCTAAGGTTCTTCCCAACACGAGCAGCATCATAGGTGTTATGTAGGTCCTGCCTCTTTTTGGTTAGGATTTGATGTGGGAAGTGGGGCTTTGATGGCAGATAGGGAGGCTGTGTTTTTCTCCTAAAGCTGGTTGCAGCTCTGATGGGTCTGCTCACTTTATGCCTCCAGGTACGTGAACACCCTCCTGAAACTCATTCCACTGGTGCTGGGACTGCAGGAACAACTGCGACAGGCAGTGCAGAATGGGGACATGGAGACCTCCCATGGCATCTGTCGCATTGCTGTGGCTCTAGGCGAGAATCACTCCCGGTAAGGTCTGGGGGCTGCTGGTGATGGGATAGTGGGGCCCTCTAAGAGGCAAGGTCATGGGGCTCTTTTGGGGGGGAAGGAGATGCAGAATGATTTTACTTTGTCTCCTCCCCACAAAGGGCCTTGCTGGACCAAGTGGAGCACTGGCAGAGTTTCCTGGCACTTGTCAACATGATCATGTTCTGCACAGGCATCCCTGGCCACTACCCTGTCAATGAGACCACCAGCTCCCTAACCCTCACCTTCTGGTACACACTGCAGGTGTGTCTGTATAACCTCCAGTTAAGACTGGGCCATGTGGAAGAAAGTGGGTCGTGGGTTTCCATGGCTGCTAGTGAGGTAGCTAACTCTCTTCCCTGGTTCTTTCAGGATGACATTCTTTCCTTTGAGGCAGAGAAGCAGGCCGTGTACCAGCAGGTGTACCGGCCAGTCTACTTCCAGCTGGTGGATGTGCTTCTGCACAAGGCCCAGTTCCCTTCTGATGAGGAGTATGGGTTCTGGTCATCAGACGAGAAGGAGCAGTTCCGAATTTACAGGTGATGGTAGCAGGCCAACCCTAGCTCTAAATGTAGTCCTGAAATAATGGAAGCAATGAGGGGTGGGGCTCAAGGCCAGGCTTCCTGAATCCTGGGGCTGCTTCCTCTGTTCTCTGGGTACTTTTATAGAGTTTGTGAGGGTACTAGGCTGGGCTTCTGGGCTGGGGGCAGTATGTAAGGCCTTCATCTACTTCTCAGGGTGGACATCTCAGACACGCTCATGTATGTCTATGAGATGCTGGGAGCTGAGCTGCTCAGCAGCCTCTATGACAAGCTGGGCCGTCTGCTTACCAGCTCAGAGGAACCCTACTCCTGGCAGGTACCTCCCAAGCCTGATTCCATTAACCCTCCCAGACCTGTCACACCCTCCTCCTCAGCCAAGACAGTGGCATCCTCTTTCCGCAGCACACAGAGGCCCTGCTTTACGGCTTCCAATCCATCGCAGAGACCATTGATGTCAACTATTCTGATGTAGTGCCTGGGCTTATCGGCCTCATCCCTCGGATCAGCATCAGCAATGTGCAGCTGGCAGATACTGTCATGTTCACTATTGGTGAGACATAACACACACCCATGACCAAGTATAATCCATGGGGACCCTTCCCGAACCACGGCCGGTCTGCTGGGTCCCAACCGAAATGGGAGAGACATACATGCCCATATACACAATCAGCATTGTAGCCAACTGACTGCCCTGGCACTTCTAGGGGTCCTTCCTCCAGTGTACTGAGCTGTGGTTCTGTGGGGCTGGTTTACTGGCGGTGGGATGGAGGTACTGGGCCTCTGTTGTCTAACCCCTTCCTGCTTCTCAGCTGTGAGGTTCATGTTTGAGCCTGCACATGCATATCTGCTCATTCAGTCCTGAGGCTCCTGTTCTGTGCTGGGGCTGAAACTTGATCCTGCCTGGAGCTCTGCCTGCCTCACAGGGACATTTTGCTAAGCCGGTCTGGCCTACCTTAAAAATTCCTTTTCCTTCTTATCCCAGGAGCTTTATCTGAGTGGCTTGCAGACCATCCTGTTATGATCAACAGTGTTCTGCCCCTCGTGCTGCATGCCCTAGGTAATCCTGAGCTCTCAGTCTCCTCTGTGTCCACCCTTAAGAAGATCTGCCGAGAGTGCAAGTATGACCTGCCACCCTATGCTGCCAACATCGTGGCTGTGTCCCAGGTATGTGGGCAGGGCCCTGGGTCGTTCTGGACCTGAAGGCACACTCTATACTGCACTGATACCATCTTCCTTCCTTTTACCCCCAGGATGTGCTGATGAAACAGATCCACAAGGTGCGGCTTAAGAGTTTCTAGGGATCTCCTTGCGGGTATTGTGGGGATCCACTTATCCCAAAATTCCTGTATTCTGCCTTCCCCTGCCCTTTATCCCTTATTCTCTGTCCTTGGAATCTTTCCCAAGAGGCTCATTCTCCTCCCCACCCTCAACCAGATGGGGTCCAGGGACTGATCCCCCATGTTCTGCCCCACAGACAAGCCAGTGCATGTGGCTGATGCAGGCACTGGGCTTCCTGCTGTCAGCCCTGCAGGTGGAGGAGATCCTTAAGAATCTGCACTCACTCATCTCTCCCTATATCCAGCAGTTGGAGAAACTGGCAGAGGAGATAGTAAGTGAGCTCTGGGGGCCAGGGAACAAGGGTGAGGGACTCTGGACCTTCCCCTTATGTGGGCTGTGGCGTGAGGGATGGGGTCAGTGGACCAAGCTGGGCTAGGAGATCTAGAGCTTGGCTCGCTTCTCCCCATAGCCTAATCCTTCCAACAAACTGGCCATTGTCCACATCTTGGGGCTTCTCTCCAACCTCTTCACCACGCTGGACGTCAGTCATCATGAGGATGAGCATGAAGGCCCTGAGCTCCGGAAGCTGCCAGTGCCGCAGGGACCCAACCCTGTGGGTGACATTGTCATTACCATTGTCCCCTCCAACCCTGTGGGAATGTCATTGTCACTCCCCAACCCTGTGGGTAATATCACTGCTCTCCTAGTCCCTTCAGGGGGTAGCGATGTCATTTGGTCCTCTGACCCTGTGAATGACCTTATCATTGCCCTCAATTCTGAGGTGACATTATTTCTCCCAGTCTTGTGGATGATGTTGTCTTTGTTCCCAGCCCCTATAGAGAGTGATGTCATTGTTCCTAGCCCCATGGAGGATACTGACATTATCCTTCACCACACAAGTGATGTTATGATGGGCTCCTTTCAGACCCCTGAGGATTCTTACATGCTTTGCATGTAATAGTTCTTGCCTTCTAGTTGCTCCCAGTTTAGAGGAAATACATGTAAAAAGATTGTTGTAAAGCAGTGTGATAAGTATTGTGATAAACTTGGGCACAGGAATTTGAGAGGAACACTTACAAGCCTTACATTCCCATGCAAAACAGTGGACATCATTTTAATAGAACTGTGCTGGCTATCAGATGTGGTCTTGAGTGAAGGTACTTTGCATACTGTAAAGTTCTGTACATATATGAGAAAGTGTTTTTGTCACTGTTACCAATGACCCCTCCAGAGTTTCTCCTGGAGAAAAGAAAGCCACAGGCATCCTAGTGGCTCTGCCTAACATCCCATCCCAGTTTCGGTTACCTGTTTGGCTCCAAACCAAGCCTGAGCCACACTCCTCCCACAGAGCCTTCTCCTTCAATGGTCAGGGTTATCCTGGGTTCTCTCACCTCCCTGGATCTCAGTGTGCTCTCTGCTCCTCCAAAAACTGCCCATAGCTACCCATCCCTTGGCTAAGCATAACTGGGATGAGATAGCAGCCTGAGTTCCTCCAGGGACTAGCCCATAGGCTTTTTTTTTTTTTTTAAATTTGCATATGGGCAGGAGGCACCAGGGATCGAACTCCAGACCTCCAGCACGGCAGGTCGGAGCTCTGCCTGCTGAGCCACGGCAGCCGCCCAGCCCATAGGCTTTTGATACTATTGAGCAGACACGGATGGGGAGTGATTAAAAAAAAAAAAGGTTAAAAGTTTTAATAATCTTGTGACGTTCATGATTTCCTCTTAGATGATCCCTAGAATCCAGGATGGTTTCCTCCTTCATTCATAGAGAGCTCAGCAAACCACCCCTCCCAGGGGTGTCCCATCTCCCCTTTACTGAGTTTTCAATGCATGGTCTGGGGTAATAAGTTTGAATTCTTGGCCTATCCACTCATACCAAGTCTTTCTAAGGTAGTTGATAGTGGTGGGGGCACTTCACTTCTTCCTGTGTCTTTAGGTGGTGGTGGTACTGCAGCAGGTCTTCCAACTTATCCAGAAGGTGCTGAGCAAATGGCTGAATGATGCCCAGGTGGTAGAGGTGAGCCCCAACCCTTGCTCTTTGCCGCATGGTGACTTTGCTTAGAGGTGGAGCAGGAGGAAGGTACTGTTGCCCCACTTCATTTTGTGATGGTCTGGAGGAAATAGGGGAGATGAACCCTGCCCCATGGATATAAGGGATTTCTGGGGGAGACATTCAGAATTCCCCCAAAACATAAGAAGTGATAGACCAAAGGACTATAGTGTTGACGCTGAGTAACAGGATTCGATTTTACCGTCAGAGACCTGCCTTTGGTCCCTTTTCAATTCAGGTTTTTGTTGCCCTGCTGCTCCCTGAGAGAAAAAGGTGAAGATGTAAGTAGCAAGAGTTAAGCTACAAAGTTATATCGTGTACCCCTCTGAAAAGGACTTTTTTGCCACCTGCCTTTCAGGGTGAGGGTCAGCCTTGCTTACTTTCCTTGGTTTGTAGGGCCAGGCAAGGCTTACAGACCCCCTTCTTTGGGTGGAGCCTCGACCTCTTCCAGTTGATTATGACCTGCTGACCAGGACCCCTTTGCTTTCTTCCCAAGGCGGTGTGTGCCATCTTTGAGAAGTCTGTTAAGACACTGCTGGATGACTTTGCCCCCATGGTGCCACAGCTGTGTGAAATGCTGGGTCGGATGTACAGCACCATCCCCCAGGCCTCTGCTCTTGACCTCACTCGACAGGTGGGCCTTCTTATTGGGGCAGCCAGTGTTCTAAATTTCATCCTGGCCAGAGATCTGCTTGCTTTCCTGGGGGTTGGGTAGGGTGGGTCACTGCTGTGGCTCAGGGCCGTACCCCGCGGCCCAGGGATGTTGACCCGTTCTGGTGAGTCTGAACCTCAGCTGACCAACATTCCCTGCTTTGTTGTAGCTGGTCCACATCTTTGCTCATGAACCTGCCCACTTTCCCCCAATTGAGGCCCTCTTCCTGCTCGTCACCTCCGTTACACTTACTCTCTTCCAACAAGGTAGGTCCTGACCAGGGTCTCTGCTGCTGTCGCCACTGCCACTGCCTCTGCTTCCCTGACTGGGGAGCCAAAGCTGCCCACTCTGTTCTCCTCTGTCCCCTGAGTCACACATGGAACTTGATGGGAAACTTATGGGATCAAACACAGTACAAATTTCACCTTACAAATAGTTGATGCCTTAAGTTGAAGTGGATAAGTGGGTGAATGATGTCTTCTACTTGCCTGCTGGGCTCAGGGCCAGTCTGGATGTGAGGGAAGGTGGGGGCAGAGGCTCTGAGGGACTGAGGGGCCAGGTTGGCTCCTTTTCACTGGGATATAGTAGAAAGAGCATGGGCTTTGAAGTCAAATAGACCTAAATTCTAATCTTATCACCACCAACTAGTTGTGTGACCTTGGGAAAATCGCCTGTTTGCTGAGCCTTCTTTTCCATATCTATGAGATGGAGATAACGTTTACTTGAAAGGATTGTGAGGCATTGAAATAGCATCTTTGAGTCACCTGGCTTGGAGTTTTTGCACACAAAGTACTCAGTGAGTTTTTGTTCCATTCCCTGCATTAAGACTTATTTCTGTAAAGCCAAAAGCCAAGTACCTTTGGCTGTAGTCCCAGCCTCCATTCACTGTACAGCCCTCCCCCTGCAAGAATTGGGAGCAGGAGACTCCAGGCTTCCCCTGCTGTCTCATCCAAGCTCCTAATGTGGAGAAGAAACAGTACCTTTCAGCCAGCCTCATGAGTCTTGCCTGGATTCATGGTCCCAGATTTGAGGCTCACCAGGTCCAATGATACTGGGCTCTTTCTACAGATCATGAGTAGGTCTAAGGCCAGGGAGAAACCTGGGTGTAGTCATCCTCAACTCCATATTTCCCACCCACTTGACATAGGTCCTGCATACTTCTCAATGTCCTCTCCTGCCAGTGCCTTCGTGACTCCTGTAGTCCAGCCTTTTTTCCTTACCATGGTCCATTTGATCCCTGTGCCTGGCCTGTGTTGCTCCTCTGACTGAAATAACCTATACCCTTTACTGAGCTCTCATTCCTTCCAGTATTATCCATGCATCTGTCCTCAGAAAAGCTTCTCAGACCTTCTGGGCAGAATTGGGTGCTTCTAATTCTGTGCTGAAACTGCTTTGTGTACACTACTGATACAGTGCCAATCACACACAATAATCAGCTTTCATGCCTGTATTTCTCCCTAGACTAAAGCCCCTCAAGGGCAAGGTTGTGTCTCTCCTCTCTGCAGCCCCAGTGCCCAGAATGAGGCCAGCATAGAGTAGGCATTCAGACACTGTTGAATAAAGGAGGGTGAGGGCTCTCTGCCCTTGGAAACTTTCTTCCTTACTGTCTGGCCCACCTCTGACAGGGTAGCTGCTGAACACTGAACTTGCCGTTCTGTGGTGGCACCAAGGCATGGGGCACACTGGGTCAGGTCACACTTTCCAGGACTTGAGTAGCTCAGGGTTCAGGTGTGATAGGGATGGGCTATATCAGTGGCTCCTCAGATCACCTACAGATGGGGAAACTGAGCATTTGTGGCTCTTGCAAGATCACACAGCTACTTAGTGGTGTCTTAGGCAGATGTTCCTGTAACTCATCCCTCCTGAGAGCAGAGCAGCCCAAGCAGGAGCTCCAGCTGCATGCCTTGTTCTTGCCACAGGATTCATCAGAACTGGAAGCAGAATAGTGTCCAACATCCTATTTGTTGGGCTTATTGACTGTTTTGCTAGACAGGATGGCCCCCTTACCTGTTCCAGTTTTGGCCATCCTTCCTTGGGCTCTGTCCTCCCACTAGTCCATGAGGTGTCATGTGGACTAGTTTCCTCCTTTCTTGGTGACACCTTTCTTTGTTCAGATGGTGGGGCCTGGTCCTCAGCCCTGAGCTTGGCTCTCTGCTGAGTTCTTGCCCATGTAGAAGGGGCTTTGCTATGGTGAAGCTCATCATGCAGCTAATTGGAAGGTTTCTTCCCCTTGGCCCTGCCAGTGGCTTGCATGGCCAGCCCCATAACAAATCCCTCCTACCCAGGAAGGACTCCTGATTTAGGTGCACCCAGTAGATCCCTTTCCTTGGCCAGGCCAAAAATGCTAAGGCCTTTGAAGTGAGGGGGCACCTGTTCAGGCCCTGATGCCCTGGCCTTCCTGGGGCCTTTAGCCTTGCTTCATGAGGAGGTACCAAGGCCTGCGCCATCCCTGCCCCCTGCCCTTCCCCGCCCTGCCCTGCTCTTCAATGGCTGGTAATGGGGAGGTATGTGCTCGGGAGCAGTACAGGAGCCGTCCCAGCCTGCCAGAAGCTGCAACAAGAGTGTGGGGGCTGTTTCTTCAGCTTCACGGAGCTGAACACCAAGGGAACACTAGGTGGGGACTGGCCTGAAGAGGAGTGGGGAGTAGGTGGATGACCCCTTGGGAGGGAGCTGGGGCAGGCCTGTCCTTCACTTTGCCGTCTCTTTCTGTTGGGCTTCTCCCAGTTCATGGTTTTTGTATGTTTTGTTTCTTTATCTTGCTTCCTGCTGCTCATGTGCCCCCACGCTGTCTCCCTGCAGGCTCTCAGTCCCACATAACTATATGAGGTTGAGTTGCTGTTTGTATAATTTTTTCTTAAGTTCCATCTTTATTATATTTTAGGGCCCAGGGATCATCCTGATATTGTTGATTCATTTATGCAACTCCTGGCACAGGTGTGTTTTAGTTTTATTCATTCACGTTCTGTTCTCTCTCTTTCTCTTTCTCTTATGTTGGAATTCAATTTAAACCTATTTTTAGCTTTCTGTTGACAAATTTTTTTTTTCTGTTCAGTTGAATAGAGTTTCTTCATCTGTTTCCGTGGAAGTTGACAACCCAACATCCTCCTTTAGTGCCCCTTTGCCTCAACTAGCTCAGTCTTCTACAAAGACCAGGGAGAGGTTGATCCCTAAGGGAGGGAACTGGGCTGGCTTTTGCGGGGAGGAATGGGGTGGTGACTGCCCAGCAGCTCCTGTGTGGCCCAAGAAATTCAGCGGTAGGACTGCAGTTGAAGGGCCTGGGGTTCCTTGTCCCCGTGCTCCTGCCGGGAACTGCCTGCCTCAGTGCCCCTAGCCTACTTCTGTGAGGTAGGCTGGGAGGAGCTCCGAAGGGAAGGGCCGAAGATGAGTGTGCTGCAGTGGAGCCCAGAGTTGGGCTATTGGAAAGGTTGTGCCGCTCCTGGGAGGTGGGGTGCAGGCTCCATTGTGAGACCATGTTAGGATGTGTTTGTGTTTGTGGTATGTGGATAAGTGTGTTGGATCTTATTGTGTTGTGTTTTGAGTTTGGTTTGGGACAGGAACAAAAATCTGTGGCTGCTGGAAGTATGTGCATTGTGTTGGGTGATAGATTAAATGTGTGGCTGAAGTGTGGGTATGTGCATTAATGTGCGTTATACATTGATATGTGTTACGCATTTTGTGTTGCTTGTTGATGTGTATTAGGCATTGACAAATTAGACATTGCTATGTCTTGGAGATAGGAGTGTGTCTGGATGCCGGAGTGTTTATCATGAAGGCTAGGAGTGCATACTGTACTGTGGTATGTCTATATTGATGTATGTGTGTTTTGGAAAATGTGTGTTTGGGCTATGGTATTGTGGAGGTAGTGCGATGGGGGTATTCTGTGTATTAAGGGGTTCCTGTGTGCCAGGCACTCCAGTGGGTTGAAGTATATAGTTTGTTTCTTTGCTTAATTCCATAAATATATTTTAGATGTGTAATACGTGCTTGGTTCTCTGCTAAGTGCTGAGGCTATTATGGTGAGCAAAAACAGGCACAGTTCTTCTGTCTTGGAAGTTACAATCTAGTGGGGAACTGGTAGGAGTGAGGAATGTGTTTTGGGCCTGGATTCCGTGTATATGTTTGTGTGTGTGTGTGTGTGTGTGTGTGTGTGTGTGTGTGTGTGTCTGTGAGGATATGTCTTTAGGGGTGAGGATGTTTGTGTATTTGTGGATGGGTGTGTTGGGGGGGGAGTATAGATGTGTTGGAGGATGTAGACAGATTGAGGGCGTGGTTGTGTGGACATGGTTTGGAATGTAGGGGTGTTTGAGTGTGTGAATATATAGTGAGGGTGTGCTGCAAATGTGGGGAGAATGTGTATGTAAGAGGCATGACAGGTGTGTTTCCGAAGTGGGGTGTTTCATATGAGTGAACATGGGGGGGTGAGAGGTATGTGAGGGGTTGAGGGTGAGGGGTCTGTGTGGTATGCACTGGGAGGTTGCTGGGGAAGGGCAGTGTTTGAGGACTGCTGGAGCTGTGCAGAGCGTCTCCTGTGACCCAAGGGTGTGCCAGTCACATGTTGGTACTACTTGAAGCAGACAGTCTGCTCCCTTCACTTTATCTGCTCCCTTCACACATGGCAGCACTGGCTCCTGGGATGGGTATGGCTGAAAAGGGCCTGGGTGAAAGGTAGAGCCATGGCTTCAAGGCTCCTACCCTATTCTCCCTCTTCCTGAGCAGCAACTGGAAGGTGCCTGAGGAATGCAGGAGGACATGGGCGGGAGGTGCTGTTGGGCTGGGGGCTCCATATCCAGCTGCCACCATTCGGCCTACTTTAACCAATCCAGGGATCCTCAACTGTGTGAATTAAGACCAAGTCATTGCCAGTTATCTGGAACATGCAGGGTATCTAGCCCTGCTGGAGGGGAGGGAGGACATGTTTACTCAGGGAGTGATATGAAACTCAAGCTTTCTTCAATATGACCCTCCCACCCTCTCTCACATACACATATGCATCCATGTACACATACATGTACATAGCATCCCTTGGGCTGCTCCTACCTTGACCTACTGAACTCTGGGGTGGTCTGGGTCCCCCAGAGATGGCTGGGTGGCTGTTTTGGGCATCCTCTACTTGTGATGCTCAATTAGGGACTTGGGTGGCAGGTGAGTGGGGGGGATGGCCTTTGGAGCTGGCTGGGGCTGGGCTTACCAGCTCCACCTCCTGCAGGCTCTGAAGCGGAAGCCAGATTTGTTCCTGTGTGAACAGTTGGATGTCAAAGCTGTGTTCCAGTGTGGTAAGTGGGGCCAGGTGGACAGATGGGCCTGGGGCCCCTGGGAGGATCCATCAGCCCCATCTGATCTGCCTTTGCCTCTCCTACAGCTGTGCTGGCCCTCAAGTTCCCTGAGGCACCTACTGTCAAGGCCTCCTGTGGCTTCTTTGTGAGTCCTGTGCTGATCCCTGATCCCCTGGTCACCCCGATACCCAGTCCTTCCTTGCCCACAGAACTCCAGAGGGTAGGAGTGTGGTGTACAGGTGTTAATCTCAGGGAGAGGTGGGAAGGAGCTGGGGTTGATGGGCCTCTCCATCCTCTGCAGACAGAGTTGCTGCCTCGGTGTGGAGAAGTAGAATCTGTGGGAAAGGTGGTACAGGAGGATGGTCGTATGCTGCTCATAGCAGTGCTGGAGGTGAGGTGGAGCAGGCAGGGTGGGTTGTGGTCAGGTGGTCTGTATTGCTTTCTAAGAAACACAAGCCTTTGGCTCCCTAAAGCTCTCTGATTCTCTTTTTCCTCCTCGATTAAATGACTGAGTTGTTAGGGTTGCTGTGAGGATTAGCTGGCTCTCAAAAAGCAGCACTCACTTGTTGGGTTCCATTTGGTTGAGGAAATGGTTGGGAGGGCATGGGGTATAGCTAGGCACCGTTGCTGCAGAAGGGGAGAAGCCCTGATGGTGCTGAGAGCCCTTCTCCCTCAGGCCATTGGGGGCCAGGCCTCCCGCAGCCTCATGGACTGCTTTGCCGACATCCTATTCGCCCTGAACAAACACTGCTTCAGCCTCCTGAGCATGTGGATTAAGGAGGCACTGCAGCCTCCTGGTTTTCCCTCTGCCCGTCTCAGCCCTGAACAGAAGGACACCTTCAGCCAGCAGATCCTTCGGTGAGCAGAGTTGGGGTGACATGGGCTCAGGGTAGAGAGAAGGGGACGGTGATGGTGGATGATACTAACCTGATCTCCCCTCTCTCCTTCAGTGAGCGAGTAAACAAGAGGCGGGTGAAAGAGATGGTGAAGGAGTTCACACTGCTGTGCCGGGGGCTACATGGCACAGACTACACAGCTGACTACTGAGGGGCGCCCCTGTCCTACCCTGCTCCTCACCTTTTCCTGTTCCCAAAGAGTAAAACCTGGACCCTCACTTACTGCCTCTGCTTCCTTTCTACTACTACCACCACCTTAGAAGGTCTGGGGGAAACGATGGGAGGGTGCTTGGACCCAAACCTCAGCAGGAAGTCGTGGGGATACTCTCTGGCTCCTAGTATGGAAGAGGCACTGCTGTAGTCAAGCCATCTAGGCTGGAGCCATTCAGCGTACTGCCTTTGCCCTAGAGGTGGGATAGGAATGACAGTAGTGTCACCCACCTTCCCCCATTAAATTAGTTCCAACATACCTGCATGCATACATTTGTATAGTCGTTTAATCAACAATACTAAGTTCTAGGCCCTAGCTCTGTCCTGCCTTGTCCTGTCCTGAACAAAGATTGATCTAGTCTATACATAACCATACTAAGCTTGGCCAATGTGAGGAACAAAGGAAGGCTGAATGGAGGAAGTTTAATTTCTTATGGGAATGGGAGACCTTGGGTTGAAAGTGTAGTGGCGTTGGTTCCAGTTGGGATAGGATAAATGGAGCAGGGCTTTGAGTTAACAGGATGGGTTTCTGGTGTGAGGTTGTGGAAAGACCCAAATTTGCACATGGTTAAGGTTAAGGTGGGGCTGGGTGTGGAGAGGGGCAGGATCTAGTGTTGTCTGTGTCCCCCATCTGCTCCCCTGCTCTATGAGACTTTCCGCATGGGATGTTCAGACCAGGGACAGAAGCACTTGGTCTGCTCCTACTTTCTGTCCTTTTCCTAGCTTTGTCTCCTGGGTCATAGTTTCTCAGCCTTCCTGTCAGCATCCCAGCCTTCTTCTCAGTAAGATCTTAAGAGCCAGACTGGGTTCTTTTCATTCATACTCATGAGTCTTAAATCTCCTTGGAGATGGTAGGAGAACTCCCACATTCATCCCACTCCTGTACTTTCCCCAAACTTTACACAAGTTCCATGACCTCCATTCACCCTGGTCCAAGCGCTTCCCAGGCCAGCCAGCATCAATCCTCCTCCATCGTCAACCTGTAGCCACACTTATGTCTTTCCTTCTTCTTCCTCATTCCTATTTCCACCTCACTTCTGGAGTACATGGAGATGTCTCATGTACTTCTAGTCCTTTACTCCTACTGTGTGGTAACCAGGTGTCCCCTAGCCCATCCCCTTCCCTGACCAAATGTAGCATATATGTTATAAGAATGCACAGCTAGGAGATTTCCAGCTTTTGAAATCATATAGACCTGGGTTTGATACTGATTGCATCACTGACTGGATGTGTCTCCTTGAACAGGTAGTTAACCTCTTTGAACCTCAGTATTCCTTATTTAGGATAATACTCCAAAGACTAAGCTCTAAGAGTGTAATGCCTGATGAACCATAAATGCTCAAGGTGCCTGTGTAGACAATAGCAAATCTCTTGTACATGTGATATACAAAGGAGTGGTTTGTAAAGTTTTATATATAAATGAACTTGATTCTCATAACAGTTCTATTAGAAGGCACTATTGTTACAACTCCTGTTCTGCAGAAGAGGACCTGGGCATAGAAAGGTTAAGTCACTTTCCTAAGATAGTAGTTAAGTGACTGGTCCAATCAACATCCAAACCCAGGCAATTTGGTAAAAAAAAAAAAAAAATTATGTAATACATAACAATTAAAAGAATGAAATATCTATGAATAAATTGAACTAAGGATGTAAATGACTCAAACATGGAAAATTACAAAACATTGCTGAAGGAAAGCAAAGACCTAAATAATGAAAGGATGTTCATGGATTGGAAGACTAAATATTAAGATGTCAATTCCACCCAAAGAAATTTATAGATTCAAGTCCATTCCAATTTTCTTCAATGAAGAAATGGAAAAGCCAAACATCAAATTTTTATGGAAGGATAAGGGGCCCCAAATAGCCAAAAACATCTTGAAAAAAGGATGAAGTTGGAAGACACACCACTTCCCAATTTAAAAACTTATTGCAAAGCTATGCTAATTGAAACAGTATGGTCCTCCATACAGACCAATGGAATCAAACTGAGCGTTCAGAAATAAACCTTCACATCTATGGCCAATTTATTTTTTATAAGGGTGCCATGCACTCAATGGGGAAAGAAGAGTCTCTTCAACAAACCGTGCTGGGAAAACTGGATATTTATATACAAAAGAATGAAGGTGTACCCCTACCTCACACCATATACAAAAACTAAATCAAAATGGATCAACGACCTAAATATAATAACCAAAACTACAAAACTCAAAACTTTGTGTTAGTCAATAGTTCCTTAGAACACCAAAAGCATGAGCTACAACAACAACAAAAATAGATAAATGGGACTGCATTGAAATTAGAAACTTTTGTGCCTCAAAGGACTTTATCATGAAAGTAAAAAGACCATCTACAGAATGGGAGAAAATATTTGTAAATCACGTTATCTGATAAGGGTTTAATATCCAGAATACATAAGGGAATCCTATGACTCAACAACAAAAAGACAACCCAATTTAAAAAAATGAGCAAAAAACGTGAACAGACATTTCTCCAAAGAAGATATACAAATGGCCAAAAAAGCACGTGAAAAGATACTCAACGTCATTAGCCATTATGGAAAATGCAAATAAAAACCGCAATAAGATACCATTTCACTCCCAATAGAATGACTACCATAGACTCACTGTATGATATGGCAATCCCACTTCAAGGTGTATATGCAAAAGAATTGAAAGCAGGGACTCAAACTTATTTGCACGCTGATGTTCACTGCATTATTCACAGTTGCCAAGGGGTGGAAGCAATCCAAGTTTGCATCAATGGATTACTAGATAAAATGTATATGTATATATGCATACAATTGAATATTTTCAGCAGTAAAAAAGGACTGAAATTCTGATACATGTGACAGCATTGATGAACCTTGAAAACATGTTGAGAGAAATATGCCAGACACAAAAGGACAAATATTGTATGATCTTGCTGATATGAAATAATTAGAATAAGCAAATTCATAGAGTCAGAAACTAGAATACTCGTTATAGCGGCCTGGGAAGGGGTAGAAAATGGAAAGGTAGGCTTAATTGGTACAGTGTGTTTGGAGTGATTGAAAAGTTTTGGCAATGGATGGTGGTGATGGTAGCAGAACATTATGGATGCAATTAACTCCATTTAATTATGTATTAGAATGTGGCTTAAAAAGGAAATTTTAGGTTAAATATGTTTTACTAGAATAAAACATTAAAAACCATAAAACTATACAACATAATAATGAACCCTAATGTAAACTATGGACTATAGTTAATAGTATAGTTATAATAATAATGTTTCCTCAATTGTAAAAAAGATGCCACACTAAAGCAAAGTGTAATAATAGGGAAAACTGTATGTGTGTGGTGGGAGGGGGTACACAAGAACTGTATTTTCTGCATGATTTTTTTTGTAAGCCTACGACTTCTCTAATAAAAAAACGGTTTTTTTAATTAAACAGTACTTCTCCCAGATGATATAGGGCAATAATGCGCCTAACAGTGTCTGGTGAAATCGAGCTGCTCAAATGGGGGTATTTTTGTTATTTTCTTTTTTTTCTAGGCAGCCGTGGGAGTCCCGGGGAGCCTGGGGTCTGCTAAACCGGGGAACTTCCGGTGCCTGGAGCGCATCTCCCGGCGAACTACAACACCCACAGGACTCCAGGCCTTCCTCTAAGCCACTTCCGATTGGCCTCGGACTCTGAGGCAGATCATTGGCTCTCCTTGGGCGGCTTGGTGGCTAGGATTGGAGGGCGGTAGTAGCTCTGGTTTAGGATTGGTAAATTTGTTATCAACCCGCCTCAAAAACCCGGAAATAATCTCCCGTTAGGCCCAAGTGCGGTGGAGAAACAGGAGTTTGGATGTGTGGAGGGGAGTGAGGACGCGGGGTCCGCAGCCGACCGAGGGAGGCCCGCGCAGCTTCCGGCTGCCCACGCTTTGCCTGATGGAGTCTACGTTTAGCAGCCCCGCCGAGGCGGCGCTGCAGCGGGAGGCGGGTGTCGCGGGGCTGCTCACTCCTTTGGCGGATCTGGACCAGGTGTATGAGTTGGAGCGAGTCATTGAATTTGTCCGCGAACTGGAGTGCCAGCGGGTGAGGGCAGCCTTGGGAAGGGGAAGCCCACGTCTCTGGGGATTGGGGCGCCCAGCGGGTGAATCTCTAGGATTACTTCTCTGGGAGGGGGGTCTTCGAAGCCTGGGCGGGGGTTCCCGAACGGTTTCCCCTGAAGACTCCCTCGATGAGGAAGATGTTTCTGACTCTATGGTTTATGTTGATAGGTGGCTTTGCAGTTCCCTGACGAGCTACTGGGAGATGCTGGGGCTGTGGCTACACGACTGGAGAAGGTCACGGGATCGAAGATGTTCATTCTGGGAGACACGGCCTACGGCAGGTGCGAATTTGGTTTGAAGACTGAAGATGAAGTAAGCCTAGGGATCCAGGGCTCATGGTGTCACCCTTCAATGACAGTATTTGCCTCCAATGGCCGTGTTTCTCCTCGATAGTGATGACTCCCCTCCCATGCAGCTAACTCCCCTCAACAACATTGTCTTCATTTCACTTCATTCTCTTTTCTGACCACATTTTCTATTTTTGACAGCAACTCTTCTGATAGGGATCCCTCTCACTGATGGTTTCTCTCCTGCAGCTGCTGTGTGGACCTGCTGGGCGCTGAGCAAGCTGGAGCTCAGGCACTTGTACATTTTGGCCCTGCCTGCTTGAGCCCCCCAGCCCGGCCACTACCTGTTGCCTTCATCTTTGGTCAACGTTCTGTGGCCTTGGAACTCTGTGCCAAAGCCTTTGAGGCCAAGAACCCGGACCCCACAGCACCTGTGGTGCTGCTGAGTGAGCCAGCCTGCGCCCATGCCCTGGGTGAGGGGTTATATCTGTGCATGCAGAAAGGGTGGGCCAACTACAGTGTGCCTTTATTTCCCTATTTCAGTATACTCCCATGTAGCTCACAATATGGACTTGACTTCAGCCTTTGGTTTAGGGTGATAGATAGTCTCCTGAAGATGGGGGTGGGGGGTGGTTGGTTCCTGCTTTGCCAAGCCTTACCCCTGATACCATCTCCTCTTCTCAGAGGCCTTGGCCACTATCCTGCGCCCACGGTATCTGGACCTGCTTGTCTCCAGACCAGCTCTTCCCTCCCCAGAGGGCTCCCTCAATCCAGAGCTTGAGCCCCTGGAGCGTTTTGGGCGACAATTCCCCCTGGCCCCAGGGAGGCGTCTGGAAGAGTACGGTGCCTTCTATATAGGGGACTCTGAGACTACCTCTGAATCTGACCTCAACCCAGACCTGAGCCGATTGCTCTTGGGTTGGGCACCAGGGCGGCCCTTCTCTTCCTGCTGCCCAGACACAGGACAGACTCAAGATGAGGGTGTCCGGGCTGGGCGACTAAGGGCACGCAGACACTACCTGGTGGAGCGGGCCAGAGATGCCCGTGTGGTGGGGCTGCTAGCAGGCACATTGGGTGTGGCCCAACACCGTGATGCCCTGGCACATTTGCGGAAACTGACTCAGGCCGCCGGCAAACGCAGCTATGTATTGGCTCTGGGGCGGCCTACCCCTGCTAAGCTTGCCAACTTCCCTGAGGTGGACGTCTTTGTGCTGTTGGCTTGTCCTCTGGGTGCCCTGGCCCCCCAACCATCTGGTACCTTCTTTCGGCCTGTGTTGGCACCATGTGAGCTGGAGGCTGCCTGCAACCCTGCCTGGCCACCACCAGGCCTGGCTCCTCACCTTACACATTATGCAGACTTGCTACCTGGTAAGTAGTGGGATGCTGCCTGAGCTGCAAACACTTGGAGCATGGAGTCAGGGGCCCAGTATGGATCTTCTTATTCTCTCCCAGGTTCTCCCTTTCATGTGCCTCTCCCACCACCTGACTCAGAACTGTGGGACACCCCAGATGTATCACTTATTACTGGGGACCTCCGACCCCCACATGCCTTGAAGCTGTCAGATGGTCCGAAATGCTCGACCCTGACTCCACGGCCCCAGCTGGAGCTGGCTGAGAGCAGCCCTGCAGGTGAGTGTGCCAATTCTCCACCGCTAGTTGAACTTTCCCCTGGATTCAGCTCACTCAACCTGAGCTCTCTCTCTCTGCAGCCTCATTTCTTCATTCACGGAGCTGGCAGGGGCTGGAGCCTCGCCTGGGTCAAACACCAGTGACAGGAGCTGTGAGCGGAAGACGAGGGATTGCTATCGCCTACGAGGATGAGGGAAGCAGCTGATGCCATCTGGAGTTATAGACAGATGGAGATTGAATCCCTACTAGAACTTCTGATGCCCCGTATATCACCACTGCCACCTCCCATCCCCCATCCCTAGGATCCCTGAAGGAACTAGAATGGAGGGAGGACAGGCAACCTCGCCTTGAGGACAGGACTCAGCTCTGTCCTGTCCTGGCACTAGCACAAAGCTCAGCACATACTGGCTTAGTAAGTGCCTATTGATTGGCTAATGGGGGAAAGGGCTTAGAAGCTTCCTTGAGGCCTTCTGGGCCCATTTGTTTTCCCAAGAACAGCCCAGGACATCTCACCAATCTCAGTTCTTGGTCTGCAGTTTAGGGTCTTCCCTTGTCAAAGGGTAGGTCTAAATGGCCTCAACCCTGGCACTACTGATATTTTGGACTAGAGAACTTTTTGTTGTTGGGGCTGATCTGTGCATTATAGGATATTTACTAGTATTCCTGGCCTTTTCTGACTAAATGCCAGGAGCACTAATACCCCTAGTCGTGACAACCAAAAATGTCTCCAGACATTGCCAAATGTCACTTATTGGACAAAATTGCCTCCAGTTGAGAACCCCCAGTCTAGATATGTGCTGTCCAGTACAGTAGCCACTAGACACATGTGGGTATTTAAATAAATTAAAATTAAATTACACTGAAAATTCATTTTCTCAATCACTAGTTACATTTCAAGTGCTTAGGAAGCACGTGATGGGACTGTGCAGCTACAGAACATTTCCATCATCACAGAAAGTTCTGTTGGCAGCACTGGTCTGCACTTACTCAGATTTGTCTCTCAGGGAGATCAGAAAAACATGAATAAACCAGATACTTTTTCCCTCTTGTGGCTCTATTTATTCATCCAACACTATAGGTCCTGTACATGACCTGTGGATGTAGATATAAAGTGAATTTTACCTGATTCCTGTGCTCACAGTGTAGTTGGGGAAAGAGACAGACAGTTACCTCTCTCTGTGGGAGGGGTGCCCCAGTAGCAGTTGAGGCTCAGAGGAGGCTTCCCAGAAGGGGTGACACCTAAGCTGGATCTCTGGAAGGAAAAATAATTGTTAGGAGAAAAAGACTGGAAAAGACATTTGGGTGGAGGGTATACTAAAACACACAGATAGGAACCAGCATGGTAGATGCTTCACGCCAAGTGGAATTGCTGGACCTTAAAGTTTGAGAGCAAAGTGAAAAGACCTCTTCATTCCCTCTGTTTGTCAAGAATCTTGTCATACTGGAATCACTGGAGTGCTGAGGATGCTGATGAACAAAAGTGGTCCCTTCCCTCATGAAGTGCCCAGTCTAATGGTAGAAGTAGACCTGTAAATTGATCATAGTAACTGAGGCAAGGTTGTCACCAACTGTATATCCTACAAATATGTGTTAAGCATTCATTCTTTGCCACATATAGCAATGGGCCAGAAGTCCTTTCATGATGCTTATGTTCTTGTAGGGGGAGGTGGGTGAATAAAGTAAAATACTTAGTATGCTAAGTGGTGATACGTACTGTGTAGAAATATAAAACTGGAAGGAAGATAGTGTAGAGGACAGGAAGGTTGTGATATAAAATAGGATGGTTGAGAAGGCCTTTTGAAGGAGGTGATGTTTGAGTAAAGAAAAGAAGTTACAGAGTAAGCCATAGTGGATCATTTAAAGTGGAGGAAACAAGCGTAAGGGCTCTGAAGTCGGGGTATGGCTGGTATTCAAGGAAAAGCAGAGGCCAGTGCAGCCAGAGGAGAGCGTGAGTGGGAGAGTATTAGACGTCCAGATAAAGGGATGGGTAGCCACATGGGGTAAGGCTTAGTGGGCCACTGTCAGAACTTTGGCTCTTTTGAGTGAAATGGGAGTCCATTGATATTTTGGACCAGAGAACTTTTTGTTGTTGGGGCTGATCTTTGCATTATAGGATATTTACTAGTATGTCACTCTTTCGGATGCCTTTGAAAGAGTGACATAATCTTCCTGAAGTTTAATATGGACCACAAGGGCATCCTGGGAGATCAGAGCAGACACACACCCTGCCTCTGGTTTAGGTAAGGTTGGTAGTAAATACAGAAAAAAGCCCTGGAGAAGCTAAAACAGAACCCAAGAGAAGAACCAGCAGATGCCCATTGTGTTCCTTCCCATGTGACAGAGGTGCCCTGGACTCTGACAGCCTGTCTTCAGAGTCCAGGTATCATCCTTTTGATATCTTGAGTTGGATATTTTCATGGCCTAAGAACTATAAATTTTGTAGGTTAGTAAATCCCCATTGTAAAAGCTAACACATTTCTGATACATTCTATTATGGCAGCTTTAGCAAACCCAAACAGGAATGCTTCCTGGAAGAAGAATTTTTGAGGTCCAATAGGTGTTAGCCCAGCAACGGGGTGAACACCAAGAGAAGCGCCTCAGGAAGAGGAAATAGCATGGGCGAGATGAAAAAGAGCACAGCACTTTTAGGGAACTGGGTGGAAGGCATTACTACATAGGGAGCCAAGGACAAGGTCTGCACAGTGGCTTGGAAGCTCAGCTAGGGAGGCCCACAAGCAGGCTGCGGTATAAAACAGGACCGGTGGGCTTGGACTGAGGAGCTGGCTTGGAAAGGCGTGAGAAGGACTAACTAGAGGTCTAGGAAATTGGTAAGACCGGCGTGGGATCGGGGCGTTTTCCGAGACGTGCGCCTACAACATCCACAGTTCCCAGCGTCTTGTAGGTCAGGGGTCACAGCTGTCCAAGCAGGCAGCGAGCCCGGCGTGGGATCACGTGACGCTGGCGCATCACATGGTGAGTCAGGTGACGCTGCGGGGCGGACGCTGGGACGTGGTTTTAGGTCCCGTCCCACCGACCCGACCCCCGCAGTCGTTACCGCCATGACGGGTCTCGCGCTTCTCTACTCTGGGGTCTTCGTGGCCTTCTGGGCGTGCGCGCTTGTCGTGGGTGAGGCCGGGCCCTGGCGGGAGGGGACAGCATCCCGGGCTGCGCTGACCCGGCTGGATCCCAGAGGGGAAAGTGGGGTGTCGGGTATACTGGGCCTAATACCGACTCTGAACCCCTGGATCCGGGACTTGACGCCTGTAGGGACCTCTCACCCCGACAGAGAAGACTCGAATCTCCAGCTGATGAGGGGCGCGGACGGCATATGGGGGCCGCGAGGGCAGCACTAGATCCTTTCGATCACTACCGCCCTTCTTCCCAGCATCAGCGCTGTCGTCCCTCATTTGCTCTTAACCGGCCTGCTTGGTTCATGAGCCCGTTGTCCCAGTTCCTCTTTTTCCGGTTGTTTTGCCCTACCCCCCACCCCCTTTTTGTTGGGTAAACACTGGCTCCGGCAGGCTTGGACTGAGCCGGTGGGATCTGACGGGACCCGACTAGAGCTCGTGCTTCCTCCCTTCCTCCAGGGTGTTCAGGCCTGCAGCGCGTGGTGTGCTTGCAGAGGGGCTCGGCCTCGGAGATAGTGTCACTGAGGGAGTGGCAGAAAATGGAGGCCTAAGTAGAGGAATCTGTATTTGACAGCTGTACTTTCACCTAACTGGGGGTGAACCTGAGAACCCTCCCTTGAACTGGGCATAGACTTTCTGGGAACACCTTAGGACCATCCACAACTGGGTAATTCCTTCTAGGTTTGGGAGCCTCTCTCAAGAGAGCAGTCCTTAACTCCATTTTTTCCTCTCTGCTGCAGGAATATGCTACACCATTTTTGACTTGGGCTTCCGCTTTGATGTGGCATGGTAAGGGAGAGCAGAGAGAGGATTCCCCTAGGATCTACTTCTCTTTAGCCTTTCCTTTTTTCTGGTCTGAGTTGTCATTCCCACCTCCTTCACCCCCAGATGCCTGGAACTTGAACTTTGGGAGATACGAACTTTTTTCTATTAGCATCCATGACTGGTGGTGGTGGGGTATGGATTTTGTGCCCCCTTCCCCACTGGGGTTGAATTGCTTTCCTCCCTGCCCCCATACCAGGTTCCTGACTGAGACTTCTCCCTTCATGTGGTCAAACCTGGGCATTGGCCTGGCTATCTCCCTCTCTGTGGTTGGGGCAGCCTGGTGAGTGTAGTTGTGGCAGCCTGGGAGGTAGGGCAAGGGGGAGGACTTGAATCATGGGGTTTGGTGTCATTGTATCATTAGTCATCCTGGGGCAGTGATAGCTTGGGGTCTATTCATACTTTTCTTATCCTTCTACCAGGGGCATCTATATTACTGGCTCTTCCATCATTGGGGGAGGGGTGAAGGCCCCTAGGATCAAGACAAAGAACCTGGTCAGGTCAGTGTAAGGGCCCTTGAAAGGTTGTCAGAACCAACTATTGGGAGCTACCCATGCATTTGACTTAACATGCTGTTCCTTACTGAACTCCTGATGGGCTGGGATATTGGTGGGGCAAAGGTTTCTAGGGACTCTCTGGAAGGAAGGTTAGTTTTTTTCCTCATCTCTTTCTCCTCTCCAACTCTTACTTCCCTACTGCACCACCACCCCCAGCATCATCTTCTGTGAGGCTGTGGCCATCTACGGCATCATCATGGCAATTGTCATTAGCAACATGGCTGAGGTATGGAGAAATAGGATGGGGTTGGGCATCCATTCCAATGTGTTCTACTTACTGCTTTGGGTGGGTGGGGGGCATGGGGAGTGGTTTCTGATTACTTTTCTACTTTCCTCAGCCTTTCAGTGCCACTGATCCCCAAGCCATTGGCCATCGAAACTACCATGCAGGTACGTGGGTTTGTGAAGGTACAAAGCTGGGGCTTCATATCTGCTACCCCCCTTGCCATAACCCCCTCTCCCAACTTGGCCTCCTCATCTTGATATTCTCTTACCTATTTTGACTTCCTTTTCAGTATTGAAGTGGTAGTCATATTGGGCCCAAATGCCTGGGCTGGCCTCAGTGATCTCTCGACTTCTCCTCTCTGCCTCCCCAGGTTACTCCATGTTTGGTGCTGGCCTCACAGTGGGCCTTTCTAACCTCTTCTGTGGAGTCTGTGTGGGCATTGTGGGCAGCGGGGCCGCCCTGGCTGATGCTCAGAACCCCAGCCTTTTTGTAAAGATTCTCATTGTGGAGATCTTTGGCAGTGCCATCGGACTCTTTGGGGTCATCGTCGCAATCCTCCAGGTACTGAATCCCCCTGGGGAGCCTCTGTGCCCTTGCTCCCAACCCAGCCCTACCATCATTCCAGTGAAACCTCAGTGCTCCCCTTCTACCAAAAACAGTAGAAACCCCAAAAAGGTCCTACCTCAGTCCCATCTTCTGATTTTCCTTTGACTCTGTACTCTTTGATATGGTTGATACAGCATCACTGACAACTATTCTGTTTTTTTTATTTCATCTGTTGTTTGGGTTTATCTTTCTATTATGTCTCTCTTCTGTGGATACTGTGTCACTGATAACCATCCTGTTTTTTCCTCCCTTTATTTTGTGGCTATGTATTTTTCTGTTATGTCTGTTTTGTCTTGCTCTTTGTTATTTTATCCCTTTGTCTGCTGTCTGTTATTTGTGGTCTACGTGGGGTTGGGATCTTGTCTGTGTCTATGTCAGTCTGTCCTGGTATGTTTGTGTGTCTCTGGGCCTATGTGTACCTGTGCCTGTGAGAAGGACAGTAGGTTTGAATTATGTGTGTCTTGTCTGTCTGGCAGTGACTAGGTTTGTGA
Organism: Myrmecophaga tridactyla; assembly: GCA_004026745.1. Classification (NCBI taxonomy): domain Eukaryota; kingdom Metazoa; phylum Chordata; class Mammalia; order Pilosa; family Myrmecophagidae; genus Myrmecophaga; species Myrmecophaga tridactyla. The sequence continues at coordinate 25,875 of PVIY010033522.1, forward strand.
CTAAGGATCAGTCTGAGGGTCTGAGTATGACTATGGGTGCCTGATTGGGTTGATTCTTGGTGACTGGCACTGTCCATATGTAAGTTCTCTTCATCTATCTGTCCCACAGTCTAATTTTGTGCTCAGACTATCCCATTTCCTCTTATTTGTCTGTCACATTGTAATCTTCCTGGTCCCAGTCATCTGTCTGCATGGTCTGTCCATGCAACCGTGGATTTTCCTGGGTCTGGTGTCATCTGTCACTGTCTTATCTATTCCTCTGTACCTGCCTGATTTCTCCTATTCTTCTTTTGCAGACCTCCAGAGTGAAGATGGGGGACTAGATGATCTGTGTGGGTGGGGCCATCCCCCACTCTTATTTATTTGTGCTTTTCCTGGGACAGCTGGAGCTGTGCCCTTTAGCCTTTTGGGGGGCTTTGTGCAGGGCCCTGCCTACAGTCACCTCCCACTACCTGTCGACTTGGAGGCACTGCTTGGCTGGATCCTTGGTGTTCAGAGTGGGCTGCTGACGACTGAGTGTGCAGCTGTTCACCTGTATTCTCTACCCGCCCCCCCCCCCCGCCCCCGACCCATCTCCTCAGTGTTTGTGAAATAAATGTGGTATTTGTCCCTGGGTCAGTGCAGCTTCTGTTGCCCTCCTGCGCCACCTCCTTTCACAGAGGACGGTAAACAGGCCTATAAGCCTCAACCCCATGCCAGTCTCTTGCCAACTTTCTGACTCTGTACATACCGGCTCTGCTCTGGACAGAGCTGGCTCTGGGGAGGGAGGTAAGGGTGCTGGGCTGAGGACTCTGTGGCCTCTGAACATTTTTGTTGAAGGGAATGAGGGATTCTGGAGACTAGGACCCCTAAGTGTGTTTGTGCCTGCCCAGGGTTCTCCTAGCCCCACCATGTTTCCAGGGCTCTGAAGCCAGGCTCCAATTGTCTAACCACATCTACCTTCCTGGCTCTACCCTCAGGCATCCATCATCCCCTGTCAGGCTTGGAGCCCATTCATTTGCTTTTGCCTCTATGGTAATAGTCCTGTCCCAATGCCTTCACCTTCCAGCAATGTCCAGTCTAGCCCCTTGTTCCCAGGACACTGCCCACATCCTCCCACTGTTGTCCAATATCTAATTTTCTCCCTCTACACAATCTCCTTTACTCTGTAAGGCCCAATCTCCAGGTGCCATCCACACACTCCTGGACTCCCTCTTAAGGTTCTGCCCAACTGGCAGTCCCCGTCATACTGACTGGTCCTTTGAACACGTTCCCATTAGTGAGGTGACATATCCTTAACCTCCCTGCAGGGGTCTACCCAACCTCCAGTCTTCCAGGCCCCACCTTCTTCGGCTGAGTTTGAGCTCCAGTTCCAGTCCCTACTCCCCCATAATGGGTTTGACCAACACACACCCTCTCCGTTCCTGCCGCCGGTCCAACCTCTAACCCAACCCTTTGACGAACTTCACAGAATTCTTACGCCCCTTCCCGATCCGGTGCTGCCTCTAGTCCCCTTCTCGCCGCGGCTGGGCCGCGTACAGGGGCCGGCGTCGGAGCTGCGCGCGGCGGCTGCGGGCGCGCTGGAGGCGGGGGCCTCGGGGACGCGCGCGCGGGGCGCGCTGGCCGGGCCTGCCCCTCCGAGGCACCGTAGCGCGGGAGGGAGGCGGTGGCGCTGTGGTCCGTGGGTCGGCGGGGTCCGTGGGTCTGCCCGGCCCCGCCCTGCCCCCCGGGGCGGCTCCGCTTCATGGCCCACGGGAGGCGGCCCGGGGGCCGCGGGGACCGCTGACCGGGAGGCGGGAGGCGGCGCGGCCGGGCCATGGGGGACGCAGCCGTCCGCAGCCGCCGGAGCCCGGAACCGAGCCCGAACCTGAACGGCGCTCCCTGCTGAGTCCCGAGAGCCGGGTGAGAGGAGGGCGCGCGAAGCTCCGACCCAGGGCCCCGAGATTCCAGACCCGGCCCCGCGAGGGGCATCCCGAGCGCCACCCCGAGATCCCAACCCAGGACCCGGTGAGAGAGGCGCTGGCGGCCGGACCCCAACCTGGCTTTACTCCCCCCCGCCCCCATCCCTCGGATCCCTTCTTGGGCTTCTCTGCCCGCCCCCAGACAGCCTC
>PVIY010033523.1:0-17834 GCA_004026745.1 Myrmecophaga tridactyla
ATTTCTTGTAAATGCAATACTTGTTCCAAACCAAAATAAAAATAAGCGGGGTGGAGGTGTGTGTCGCTGGATAGAAGGCCAGGCCTGGGGCTTGGGGGGGTTGGGGGTGGGGCCCAGAGCCAGGTTTCCGCCCTAAATTTAGCTTCGCTCAGGGTTAGGGCCTGCCTCCCGGCCTGCGCTCCGGGAACCTGACACCGCGGCCCAGAGCCGGGCCCTTGCCCCGACGGTGCTCGGGTCAGCCTCGGGAGGCGGCCGGGAGCGGCGCCCAGCGGGATTCGCGCGCCCACCTGTCGCGGCCGGTTTCCCGGGGTTGACGGGGTCAGGCTGGGGCGTCGAGGGGAGACCCAGGTGGCGGGCGCACGGCACTGTCCGCCTCTCAAATCCCCTCGCCCTTCCCATCTCGCCAGTCTCCAGCGCGCACCCTCCCCGCGGGGCTCCCGGGCGGGCGCGCCCCGGGCTCAGGGCTCCGCCTTCCCGGCCTCGGCTCCGCCCTTCCTCTCCGAGTAGGCGCTGGGAGGCCGGCCCGGACAGCCGCGCCCAGGGCCCGGTGTGCGGAGCGCGCGCATGGCGGCCGTGGGACCCCGGACAGGCCCGGGCGCCGGGGCCGAGGCGCTGGCGCTGGCTGCAGAGCTGCAGGGCGAGGCGACGTGCTCCATCTGCCTGGAGCTCTTCCGGGAGCCCGTATCTGTCGAGTGCGGCCACAGCTTCTGCCGCGCGTGCATCTCGCGCTGCTGGGAGCGCCCGGCTTCCGGGGCCCCCGCCGCGCCCCCTGCCCGGTCCAGCCCTCTGCCCTGTCCGCAGTGCCGCGAGCCGGCGCGCCCGGGCCACCTGCGGCCCAACCGGCAGCTGGCCGCCGTGGCCGCGCTGCTGCGGCGATTCAGCCTGCCCGCGGCCGCCGGCGGGGAGCGCGGACGGCGGGAGGCGGCGGCCAGCTGCGCGCTGCACGGAGAGCCGCTCAAGCTCTTCTGCCAGGACGACGGGCGCGCCATTTGCGTGGTGTGCGACCGTGCCCGCGAGCACCGCTCACACGCGGTGCTGCCACTGGACGAGGCGGTGCAAGAGGCCAAGGTGAGAGTCCGGTCATACCTCGCCTGTCCCCGCGACCCTTGGGCTCTGAGCTTGCCAGCCCGCACACCCAGTGCATCCCACCCGCAGGCAGGCAGGGGCGCTGGTGAGTTCCTGCCCCCTTTCTCCTATCCGCCGCCGCCCAGCGCTGCCTCCGGGGCGGAAGGCGGTTCTCCTGTCAGCACCACACCACCAACACGCACACACACACACGCACGCACACGCGCGCGCGCATGTCCCTCTGGTTCCCATGCTGGATCGCCTGCGTGACGCCCCCACGGACTTAGCGATTTTCTTCCTCTCGGTTCCGGGCCTCTAGCGGCCTCTCGGTTATTGCAGTTCTTGGCTCAGGAGAAACCCGGTCACACCCACACGTCCCCTGACCCCACTCTCAGCTTCGTCTCCCGGGCGTGGCCCTGTCAGCGTCCCCCCTCCCCTCCGGGACCTGGTGGAGCGACCTCCACGAGGCCGAGGGAGCAAGAGCCGGACGCTGAAGCCATCCCCGCGGCCTCTTGCGGCCTCCTTGCTGGGGCCGCGGCCTGGACGTGTGTGGAGGCCTCGGGTGCTCGGTCCCCGCTCTGTGCTTGCTCTCCCACCATGCTCAACCCTTCCGTCCAAAGGGGAGCAGAGATGAGGCAGGCTGCGCCGGTGGGGGGCTTGTGTTTCAGCCTGCAGTGTGCAGCTGGTGACCTGGAGGAAGTGAGACCCCCACGGCCTTTGGAGTTACCCTGCCACCGGGATGTCCATCCTGGGCATGTTGTATCCATCCTGATATCCAGTGGAGGCTGCAACCAGCCTCCTTCTCAATGAGCAAGGACTTCCTGGATGGCTCCAGAAAGCGGCTTCCCAGAATCCTTGCCCCTCTCCTTCTCACTTCTCTCTCTTCTGCAGGAGCTCCTGGAGGCCAGGCTGAGGGTCCTGAAGAAGGAGCTGGAGGAGTATGAGATGTTCAGGTCCACAGAGGAAAAGGAGAGCAGGGAGCTCCTGGTGAGCTGGTCACCCCAGCTGGACCCCAGTGGGGGACGACAGCAGAGTTGCCCCCACCCCAGCCCCACCCCCGGCTCTGGGTGTGGTGTTGGAATGCATGGATTTTAGAAAGTTAATCTGGTGCATATTATATAGAGTGACGTTATAATTTATTCTGCAAATCGGGGCTTTGGAGAGTGAAAGGGTGTACTAAAGTAATCACTCTAGAACAACTGGTTTAAAAGTCAAACTGCCTGTGAATCAGGATGTATGGTCACCCTGACATTGTGTAACACCCCAATTGGGGCGTGGGGCCGCAATGCTGCAGTTTAACGCAGTAATATTTCTGCACAGAAGCGTATGAATATTCTTACTAAGTAGGAGTGTACATATAATAAATATCCTCATGCCAGTTCAGTGCATGTTTTACTACCAAATGCGTTATGGAAAAAAAATCAAATTTCAGAGTGTTTTAGATTTTGGAATTGTTTTGGTTTGTTAAATGCTGCTGGAATGCAATATACCAGAAATGGGTTGGCTTTTATAGAGGGAATTTTTTAGGTTACACATTTATATAAGGCCATAAAAATGTCCAAACTAAGGCATCCAGAGAAAGATACCTTGACTCAAGAAAGGGCTGATGATGTTCGGGGTTTCTCTGTCAGCTGGGAAGGCAAGTGGCCACATCTGCTAGCTTTCTCTCCTGGCTTCTCACTCCATAAACCTTCCCTGGGGCATTTTCTTTCTGCAGCTCCAAAGATTACTTGTCTGGTCAGTGCTGAACCTTTTTCCAAAATGGCTCACTCTTAAGGGTTCCAGTAAGCGGATTATGACCCACCTTGAATGGGTGGAGATGCATCTCCATGGAAACCATCTAATCAAAGAGTCACATCTCCGTGGAAACAACTTAATAAAAAAGATCCCACCCAACAATATTGAATCAGGATTAAACAGCATGGCTTTTCTGGGGTACACAATAGTTTCAAACTGGCACACTGACTCTCATTTGTCTACTTCAAATTCTGTTCCTTGCTCAATTTGTAGGTGTTGAATGAACGTCTCCACTAGAGCCTGTCAGTGTGGGGCTTTCTGTTCTGGAGTTGGAAATTAGAGGAGGAGTAACTTGCGGTCCCTCCTTTCCTCAAGGTGGAAGTGGAGGGGACAGGGGGAGGACTCTCTAGTTGAGATATCCCAGGTTCCTTTCCTGCCCCCAAATGCATCCAGTGTGCCTCTCAGAACTCCCAGTTTATTCAGTCACTTCCCTCCACCAGGAAGAGCTCACACCTCCTCACCCTTATTCCTTTCCTGCTGGGGAAGGGGGTAAGCAAGTCTCTTTAGAAGCTGCTGTTTTTCATCCAGGACCCAAGGGGCCTCCCTGCAGCGTGGGCAGCTTCTCAGTCACTGTCAGGACCCCATGACTCTGCTTAGCAACTTCCACCTCTGCCCTCTCCCAACGTCCACCTTCCCACTTCCACTTGTGGCCCACACATCATCATTACAAAAGGCTGTTTGATGAAACCACAGAAGTAGAGCCTAACTTTTGCTGCATGATTACAAGGGGAATGAGTTCTTGTATTTGGAATTGCTCTTATGGTTTCGAGGAATGGTCCTCAAACTGGAGGACAGTTTTTTCCCCTCCACCTCAGGAACATTTGGCAGTGGAGATATTTCTGGTTGCCAACACTGGGGTAGGACTGCTGTTGGCACTCTACAATGTACAGGGAAGTCCCACACAGCAAAGATATGACTCCAAATGTCAATACTGCCAGGGTCGAGAATCCCTGATTTAAAGCATTTTGGCAAATGCTATTTCACTTGTGTTATTCCCTTGGGAGGCAATATGGTGTAGTAGGGAGAAAGTGCAGACTTTGGGGCCAGACTCCATGGGTCAGAATCCTGGCTTACCACTTACTGGCAATGTGTCTGTCTGCCTCTGTCTTCTCATCTGTAAAATGGGATGATAAAGGTACTTGTCTCATTGTGTTGTTGTCAGGGCTGAGTGAGGTAAAACATGTAAAGTGCTGTGAAAGTTGCATGCCATAGGGTATTTCCTCAGGAAATGTTAGCTGCAGTTGTTTGCTTTCCCAGTTTCCTGATAATGAAGGGGAAACAGAGGGTGTTTGGGTTTGCTAAAGCTGCCAGAATGCAATATTCCAGAAATGAGTTGGCTTTTATAAAGGTGATTTATTTAGTTACAGATTTACAGTTCTTTGGAGGAAAGGCGGCTGGCTTTCATCTGGGTTCCTCTGTCATGTGGGAAGACACATGGCAATGTCCACTGGCCTTCCCTCCCTACTTCTGGGTTCAAATGGCTTTCCGTGGGGCATTTCCTCTCTGCATCTCCAAACATCTGGGTCTGTGTCGGCTCTGAGCACTGAGCTGAGATGCATCTCTCTCTTCTGACTTCTCCCCTGAAGGCTTCAGCTGATTAGATTAAATATCACTCATTGCAGAAGACACTCCCCTTAGCCTACTGCAGATGTGATCAGCCATAGATGAATTTCACGTGCTGATGACTTATGTCCACAGCCACAGGACAACTGGACATCATTACCTGGCCAAGTTGACACCTGAACCTACCTATCACGAGGGCATTGTAGGAAGCTGTGGCTTGAACCCAGGTCTCCTGACTTCAGATTCTCCTCACAGTCTTCCCTTGTGCCAGCTTTTCCTTTTCTCTAGAGTTTTCAGACAGAGATGCTTGGACAGTCTAGCTTGTCCCAGAGGGCGAATCCTTTTCAATTGTCACCACCCGGGTCTTTGTCTCCTTTCTTGTTATATTAGGTGAAATGCCACACTGAAGAATTGAGAGAGAGAGAGTCAGGAGTGTGAATCTGATCTAAAAACATAGGGGTAAGAAGCACTATGCAATGCCAGTTTAAAGAATAGAATGTAAAGCTTGTGTAACTCGCTATCTTAGGCCTTTGCAGTTGTGTTGACATGTCTGGACATTGGCATTAGATTTTTCTTTCTGCTTTTGGCTTTTCTGTGTCTCCTAGGTTTTGTATGAGTGCGTTTTATTTTTATAAACTGCTGAGAAAGGTGCTCTTTAAAAAGAAATGAAGAAACAGAGTCAAGGGGTTATCCTGGAAAGTATTCTCATGTATTGTATAGATATCTCTTTTTAGTCTATGGTCTATGGTATATTGGTGTGGCTAGAGGGAAGTACCTGAAACTGTTGAGCTGTGTTCCAGTAGCCTTGAGTCTTGAAGACAATTGTATAACGATTTAGCTTTTACAGTGTGACCGTGTGATTGTGAAAACCTTGTGTCGGATGCTCCTTTTATCCAGGGTATGAACAGATGAGTGAAAAAATAAGGACAAAAAATAAATAAATAATAGGGGAAGAAAAAAGGTAAAATATTGGGTAGATTGAAATACTAGTGGTTACTGAGACAGAGGGGTAAGGGATATGGGATGTATGAGTTTTTCCTTTTTTCTTTTTCTTTCTTTTTCTGGAGTGATGCAAATGTTCTAAAAATGATCCTGGTGATGAATACACAACTATGTGATGATATTGTGAGCTATTGAATGTAAACTATGGATGGACGGAACATGTGTGTAGATTTCTCAATAAAAATATTTTAAAAAAGAAGTGAAGAGTGAAAGTCTGAGGGGTGACAAAATAAGTGTGTTTGGGGAATGAAAACTGCCTTAGTTTAATTCCTCTGGTTGCCCCAGGCAAGACCAATTTATTCCTCCCACTTTTTTTTTCTCCATTGTACTTTTTTGCAAAAAATATTTTTATTGAGAAATCTTTATCCTCCACCAGGACAAACTAATATATAAGCTTTTTTTTTTTGCTTAGACATGGAAGCAGTTTTCACACTACCCTTGAGAAGGCACAATGTACTAAAGGTACAACGCCAAACCTTTCTAACCTGCATAAAAATTCCAGATACCCTATTGGCCACCTAAAGATGAAAACAGATAATGCTGTAAATGTTAACTGTTTTTATCTCCTAATATTAAACATAAAACCATATGGGAAATACAGAAATCCCAATAGAAGTAACATAAACCTGTCATAAATTTTAAACAAAATCTATTTGAGGGACACCATGAATGACAAATGGTCTACAGTGTCAATTTTAGAGTGAGGCAGAAAAATGTTGGAAGGCTGGTTAATTTCCCCCTCGTTCAGCTTCAGTTTTGCATCCTTGATTCTCTGATGTCCACGGTGTTAATTGTCTCTCAGTAATTGCATTATTAGCATGCTTTGTGTGACTCTTCACTTAACACATCAAGGGTCAGCAAAGGCTTCATCAAAAGCTGTATTTGCAAGATAGCAGGGTTTCTCTGGGGAGTTCAGAATCTCATAGTAGAGCACAGAAGTTAAGGGTTAGACGCAATCTGATAGGATGCATTGATTGCATTTCCTTTTATTTTTTTTTGCCAGTTCCAAATGCTTGCTGATATTCTCCACAATCCCTTTCTTGTCATCACAAGCAGTAACAGTAGTAGTCTTTTTTCATTTTCAAATAGAAGACTGCTTTCTGCTGGTGAGGCATTAGGAATCAAGAACTTTCCCATAAATCCAATACATCATTGCAGATATCTTAGGTCTCAATTTTCTCTCTGTATTCTTGAGCCACCGGCTGTTTTTTCTCAGCACCTTCCATCTTTTGCTCAGTAGTTGAGGTGACTCTCCAGGATGACTGTGACGGTTTGAAGCTGTAGGTACCCCAGAAAAGATCCTGTTCAGAAAAGATCACCTAATCCTTTCCTGTGGGTGTAGACCTATTGTGGGTGGGGCCTTTTGATTGGGCTATTTCAGTTATGGCAAGCTCCAGGCGGTCTTAATCCTCTTACTGAAGTCATTCATAAGAGGATGAGAGACAGAAAGAAAACATGGAAAAAAGCCCCAGAAAAACTAAGAGAGATAGAAGCTAAAAGTGAGGACATACGGAAAACAGAGAGGAAGCCACTGAAGCCAGAAGCTGGAAGCAAAGACACCTGGGAGAGAAGGACCAGCAGACATGGCCACATGCCCGGCCATGCGCGATGAGGAGCAGAGATTGTCTCCTGTTGATGCCTTAATTCGGACATTTTTACAGCCTTAGAGCTGTGAATTGTAAGTGAATAAAAGCCTGCCCATTTCTGGTGTATTGCATTTCATCAGCTTTAGCAAATGAACACAGTGACCCAGGAGTTCATATAACGGTTTTATAAGCAATTGAGAGAAGATTCCTCTCATTGGAAAATTCAGCTTCTCAATCAGTTACAGACCTCATGCCCTCCTCCCGCTTTTAAAGTGCTGAAACTGCAGCCTGCTGGCTTTGGGGCTGGTTTGAAGTTGCCCTAGGGTGGTAGACACAAGGCACATCTGTGATGGGGGGAGGAGGAGACAGTGTCTGTAAAGAGGCTGGTGAGTACACTGACTCGGATATTTAAAATTGAGCACGTGTGAGTGCTCGTGTGTGCGTGTGTGTGTGTGTGTGTGTGTGTGTGTGTGTGTGTGTAGGGGCTTGTGTCTGACCCCCAGAGCAGTGAGGGGATGGAACCTGCCCTGTGAGATGAGTGAAGGCTCCTTTCCTAAGGCCAGGTGCCCACACTGTTGCCCCCACACCCTCTCCTCCTCGCTGGACAGAAGCAGATGGCAGCCGAGCGAGAGAAGGTGGGGGCCGAGTTCCAGGCGCTGCGGGCCTTCCTGGTGGAGCAGGAGGGCCGGCTGCTGGGCCGCCTGGAGGAGCTGTCCAGGGAGGTGACACAGAAGCAGAATGAAAACCTGGCTCTGCTCGGGGGAGAGATCGCCCTGCTCTCCAAGCTCAGCAGCCAGATCCAGGAGACAGCTCGCAAGTCCGACCTGGACTTTCTCCAGGTGAGTCTGTCCGGCCAGGTGAGTCCGTCCTGCCAGGTGAATCTGTCCTGCGAAGTGTTCGCGTGGTTTATCCTAAGACCCTGGGAAAGACAGACTGACAGAGTCAGATCCCGTGAGTTTAGTGGAACCACCCAATTGGGAACTCGGGGGTGGGGGCTGGGGAGGGGCGCCCTGATTCTCCTGGGGCTGGAGGGCTGAAGGGGTTTGATAAAAGTTTCTTGACAGTGATCCACAAAAATGTATTTTACATTCTAATCCAGGATATACATATTTGAAACAAAAACCTCAGAAGACAGTGCTTACCTCTGCTGCTTGTGATGCACTTTGGTGTTTCCCATTCTGTTTTATCCCATTTTTATAACAATGGTCACAATCCACTAAATAAATTTCACAAGCCACTATTGGGTCAGGAACAGTGGTTGCAAAGGGCTGTGTGACTTGTCTCATGTCATTTTTTTTTTTTAATTTTAAACTTAAAAAGAAAAGTTTTATTCACACATCGTACAATCCAACCTAAGCAAGAAATCAGTGGTTCCCAGAATAATCACGTAGCCATGCTTTCACTGCCACATTTCCATTTCTTCCCCCAAAGAATCCCACACCCCTTCCCCATTTTTCCCTGCTTATTGATGTTCAGCTTTGGCATATTGGCTTTGCTACATTCAGTGTGAGCATAGACACTGGTTTGCAGTGATTGTGTTCCCCCCATGCCATCCGTTTCTCAACACCTTGCAAGTATCATGTCATTTTGAGAGCAGAGGTAACACGAGTCCCAGATGGCTCCAGTGAAGGTTCTGTACTGAACATGTGCAGAGCTGTGGGCAGGATTGAGGGACCCACCGATTTGTTGGGGTGCCCAGAGGCTAGCACAGCAGAACGCTGCTACCACCGGAGCCCTCACAGGCTGTGGGGCATGGAGCACCTGCTTGTCTGTTACTCCTTTCCTAGCAGGGCAGGGGGTCAGGTTTGCTTTCTCAAAGGTGAACGGAGGGAACGCGATGCTGATTCGGTTTTCTCCCATCCTTCCTTCCAGGAGTTCAAAACCACACTGAACAGGTAAGAGAACCCGATGGCTCCTTGGGTCTCCCTGAGCCATCTCCTCTCCTTTTCCACTGACTGATCCCTCATTCCTACCCCCCTACCCCCCGGCCCCCTGCTGCCTTACTGCATGCCTTCTGAAGCAGATGTCCAGGGGCATCCGGACACAAGGTCTGCCTCTCCTTTTTCTGCCTCTCCCCCCGAGAGAGGGCCTCCCATCTACATGGCAGAGCCCAATGGGGTTGGCATGGTGCCTGTCAGGCCTGCGCCAGGGACCCTGTCCTGCAGGTGCAGCAGTGTTCCTGGCGCCAAGCCCACCACGGTCTCTTCCGAAATGAAGAATAAAGTCTGGAACGTTTCCCTCAAGTCTTTTGTCTTAAAGGGGCTACTCAAGAAGTTTAAAGGTAAGGGCCGAGCATGGGGCAAGGCCACGCAGCATGGGGGAGGCATGTTTCTGAGGGTGTCCCTTTGCAGAAGCTGTAGCTGTGGTGTACGGAGGCCCAGCTCATGGGAGAGGCAGTGGTGGCGAATTGATCATGCCCACCTGGGCTATGTAGCTTCCCAAGGGGGTGGACAGGATGGAGGGGTCGTGGGGGCAGAAAGAGGGCCAAGGGGCTTGCACAGCTGAGACCAGCTCCAGGTGAAAGAGGAGAGACGTGGGGAGGGGTTGAGCTGGAGTACTTGGGCATCTGGCCTCTGCCTCTACCTCCACCCACCCCCCTGCCATGGTTGGCTCGGTGCCTGCACACCGTTCTCAGCTTCCAGGGAATTTGGGGGCTGAGTGAGGGCTATACATGTTGGAAGAGAACATGTCATTGCCACACAGACACTTGTGCTGCTCATGCATACCCTGTTTTCTTTCTTCTTCTCAGAGGATCTTCGCGAAGAGCTGGAGAAAGAGGAGAAAGGTATGGTAGGGGTGACAGTGAGTTCTGATTACCTGCAATGTAGAGAACCCACTCCTTGCTGGTGACTCAGTGGGTTCTGTCAAAGAGAAAATTGCACTGGACAATGTCAAACAGTTGGCCAAGATGGCATTACTTAAGGGCTGCTGCAGGGGGGAAGAGAGACTAGAACTCAACTGTTTTAGTTTCCTAATGCTGCTGGAAAGCAATATACCAGAAAGGGAAGTTTTTATAAAGGGAATTTATTAAGTTACAAGTTTACAGTTCTAAGGCCTTAAAAATGTCCAAATGGAGGTATCCAAAGAAAGATACCTTCACTCAAGACAGGGCTGGATGGTGTTCAGGTTTCCTCTAACACATGGGAAGGCATGTGGCTCATGTCTGCTGGTCCTTCGCTGCTCTGAGGAAACTCTGGATTTCTTCTCTTAGCTTCTCTTGGCTCTCTCCAGGTTTCTCCAGGTTCTGGCTTGCTTTAGCATCTCATGGAAAGGCACATGGCGATGCCTGCTGGGCTCTGTTCCTGTGTGGCATCTGTCAGCTCTCTCAGCTCCAGGCATCTCCTGGGGCTTCTGCATCTCCAAGCGTCTGTCCCTAGGCATCTGCTCTCTCTGTTCGACACTCCAAGCATCTCCAGATGTCTGTGTGTGAGCTTCCTCTGCTCTTTTCCAAAACGTTTCCCCTTTTAAACGACTCCAGTACATGAATCAAGACACACCTTGAATTGGCAGGGCATATCTCCATCTGATTAAAAGGCCACACCCAAAATTGGGTATGTCATCTCCATGGAAACAACCTAATCAAAAGGTCCCTCCCTAAGCACTAGGTCTGGCTCCACAAGACTGGGTCAGGACAGAGAAAACATGGCTTTTCCGGGGCACGTAACCATCTCAAATGAGCACGCCAACTTTGAGGAAGGGGCTGGTGGAGAGAGTTTTATAGGCAGGGCAAGGGGGAGGCCGGGAGCGAGTTTGACTTTGAATACGTAGTGTCCAAATAGATTTTTTTCCTCTCTGTAGTCAACAGCTGTAAGGTTGGTGTCAGGGTGGTCGGGGGTGGGGGGGCAGGAGGCAGACACATCGGGGGCACACCTACAGCTTTATCGGGTAAAAAGCAGTCCTGGGTCAGCTCCTTCATTTGGTCACACCTCAGGGACTCAGCCTCCGTGGCTCTGCATCTTGTCCCGGGAGTTCTGGCTCCCAGGGTCGCAGTGGGGCCCCGAGACCTGTGAGCTGATTCAGTGCCCTGTGCCTTGGGGTTCTTCACCTGGGGAGGGCGCGTGGTCACCTGCGAGCCTCTTGCCCCCGCCCCACTCCCCTTCATAAGGAGACTCCTGGGGACAGGACGGCAGGGAAACACTGGGGACTGAGAACAGGTCGGGAAATGGCCCCGGAGGGAGTGGGACCAAGCCTGGCTGGAAGGAGACTCACGGCTCCTTCTTTCTTTGTACATTGTGCAGTGGGGGTCACATTTCATTCTTTTCCTGAGGAATAACCCGTTATCGTGGCACCGTTGGTGGGAAGTATTTTTCAAGTGCGTGGGCCAGGAATCGGACCTGGGTCCCCTGCATGGTGGGCAAGAATTCTGTCCCTGGCACAGGTTCTTTTCTTTTAATTTTTATTTATTTTATATGTTCAAAACTGTAACATTTATTTATAAAATCAATTATCTAGAACAATAAGGCCATCTGAAGTTGGGTATTATAGGTGGCAATTAAAATCATTATCAGACACAGCATGTAATTTATTCCTCTTACTTTGTTTTAGCTTTTCATTTGGACATAATTTCAGACTTACAGAAAAGTTGATAAAACAGTACAAAGAATTCCCATATACTCTTCATGCAGGTTTTCCAAATATTAACAGTTTACTACATTAGATTTATTTTCTGTGCATTTGCTTTATATATTTGCTACATGCTACATTTACTTTATACATATATACTTTTTATTACCTGATTATATCATGTATATTTTATATAGCCCTTCATATATTAAAAAAATTTTTTTTAAATTTTTATTAATAGAACCAATCCACATACAATGTGAACATTCTTAACATGTGAACATTCCATACTTGGTGTGTAATCAGTGGTTCACAGTATCATCACTTGCTAGTATAGTCATCACTGTGATCATTTCTCAGAACATTTACATCACTCCAGAAAAAGAAATAAAAAGAAAAAAGAGAAAGGTCATACATACCATACCCCTTACCCTTCCCTCTCATTGAGCACTAGTATTTCCCTCTACCCAATTTATTTTAACATTTGTTCCCCTATTATTTATTTATTTTTAATCCATATTTTTTACTCATCTGTCCATACTGTGATAAAGGGAGCATCAGAACAAGGTTTTCACAACCACACAGTCACATTACAAAAGCTTTATCATTATACAATCATCTTAAAGAAACATGGCTACAGGAACACAGCTCTACAGTTTCAGGGACTTCCCTCTAGCCTCTCCAATACATCTTAAACTAAAAAGGGGTTATTATATAATACGTAAGAATAACCTCCAGGATAATCTCTCGACTCTGTTTGAAATCTCTTAGCCACTGACACTCTGTTTTGTCTCATTTCTCTCTTCCCCCTTTTGGTTGAGAAGGTTTTCTCAATCCCTTGATGCTGAATCCCAGCTCATTCTAGGACTTCAAACGGCCCCTATTCTAGTTTGCAAGCTTCCAGAATGCAATACCAGAACTGAAATAGTTTTTAAAAGGGAAATTAATAAGCTGCAAGTTTACAGTATTAAGCCTATAAAAATGTCCAAACTAAGGCATCCAGGGAAAGATACCTTAATTTGAGGAAGGCCGATGGGTCAGGGACAACTCTGTCAGCTGGGCAGTCACCTGGCTGGCATCTGCTGGTCCATTGTTCCTGGGCTTCATGCTTTCAGTTTCTGTTCCTGTGGAGGTTCCTCACTTTGCTTTTCCAGGGCTGGCTTTCATCTCTTGGCTTCCCTTGGCTTTCTCCAGGCTCTGGCTTGGCTTAACATCTCATGGCAATGTCTGCTGGGCTCCAAGCATCTCTAAATGTCCGTGTCTCTGTTCTCCAAATGTCAGCATCTGTGTCAGTTCTGCTCTGAAGTTTCTGTCAGCTCTGTCATTTCTGGCTCTTTCCAAAATGTTTCCTTTTAAAGGACAACAGTAAACTAAGCAAGACCTACCTGGAATGGTTGGAGTCACATCTCCATGTAATCAAAAGATTCCACTCACAATTGGCCATGTCACATCTCCATGGAGATAATCTAATCAAAAGTTTCCAACCTACAGTGCTGGATAGGGATTTGAAAAAACAGCTGCTCCCGCAAGATTGGATCAGGATTAAAACAGGGCTTTTCTGGGGTACATAATACTTTCAAACAAGCACAGTCCCTTTAATGGAGAGGCCTTCCCTGACCACCCTAGTTAGAATTACAACCTGCTCCCACCCTCTGCTCTCCTGACTTGCTACTATTGTCACTTACTGATCCCTCTACTTCCTAGAAAGCGAGCCTCAACAGGGCAAGGGTACTCAGTGGTTTTATGAATTCTGTGGTATACCCAGGGCCTGGGACAGTGCCTGGGACATAGTGCGCAGAAGAAGTGTACAAATCTTAACTTCTTATTGTGAAAGGGAAATTTCAAACATACACAAAAGTTGAGAGCAGAGCATATCAGGCTGTCACGTAACCACCATCCACCTCACTTATCAATTTATCGCTAATATTTTACAATTTCATTCCCACTGGGTTTTTGGGTTTTTTTTCAGCATTTTTAAAATTGTGAAATATATATACAAAACAATAAATTTCAAAGCACATTTTAACAAGTGGTTATACAACAGATGTCAGAGTTTGGTGTGGGTTACAGTTCCACAATTTTAGGTTTTTCCTTTTAGCTGCTCCAAGATGCTGGAGACTGAAAGAAATATCAATATAATGACTCAGCAATCACACTCATTTGTTAAACCCTCCCTTCTCTGTTATAACTCCCCCTTCTCCTTTGATCTTTCACCCACTCTTTAGGGGTATTTGGGCTCTGCCCATTCTAACTTTTTCATGTTGGAAAGGACTGTCAATAATATGGGGTGGAGGGTAGAAACTAGTTCTGGAGAGGCTGATCCCTCTGGGCTTCAGGACTTATCTGGCCCAGGAACCATCTGGAGGTTGTAGGTTTCTGGAAATTAAGCTCAGTGCTTGAAACTTTCACAGAATCTCAGATAAAGCCCTAGGTGTTCTTTAGGGTTGGCAGTAATGGTTTTGGTAGGGATTTGGTAATTAGCAGTATCTGGCTGAAGCTTGTGTAATAGTGGCCTCCAGGACAGCCCTTTGACTCTATTTGAACCCTCTTAGCCACTGAGAGCTTCTTTTATTGCATGGTCAGGAGGGCATTGTCGATCCCACGGTGCCAGGGCCAGACTCATCCCTGGGAGACCTCTCCCACACCGCCAGGGAGACTTTCACCCCTGGATGTCGTGTCCCATGCATGGGGGAGGTCAATGGTTTCACTTGCAGAGTTGGGTTTAGAGAGAGAGAGGCCACATCTGAGCAACAACAGAGATTCTCTGGGAGTGACTCTCAAGCATAATTATAAATAGGCTTAGTTTCCCCTTTGTAGTCCCCAGTTATCTTTTCAGTTGGATTGGTGGGTCTTTCTGAATTGGGATCCAAATCAAGTCCTTATACTGCCTTGGTACCATCTCAATAAATACTTGGGTGGGAAAAAAAAACCAAAAAAGTAGCTTCCCAGTGAAGAGGGCTAGAGAGCAGGCTGGGCGTGGGCGCTGGACACAGGAAGGGCTCCGGGCTGCAGGGAAGTCGGGTTTTCGAGGGAGGGAGGGAGGCTTGATGGGCCCCAGAAGCGGGGGGCTGTGGAGGGGCTGCCTGACCATCTCTCCCTCTGTCCCGCCCTCTCCCACAGTGGAGCTGACCCTGGACCCCGACACGGCCAACCCGCGCCTCATCCTCTCTCTGGACCTTAAGAGCGTGCGCCTTGGCCAGCAGGCCCAGGATGTGCCCAGCCACCCGCGGCGCTTCGACACCAACACGCGGGTGCTGGCGTCATGCGGCTTCTCGTCGGGCCGTCACCACTGGGAGGTGGAGGTGGGCTCCAAGGACGGCTGGGCCTTCGGGGTGGCGCGCGAGAGCGTCCGCCGCAAGGGCCTCACGCCCTTCACCCCCGAGGAGGGAGTGTGGGCGCTGCAGCTCAACAGTGGGCAGTACTGGGCGGTGACCAGCCCTGAACGGACGCCCCTCAGCTGCGGGCCGCTGTCGCGTGTGCGGGTGGCGCTGGACCTGGAGGTGGGGGCTGTGTCCTTCTACGCGGCAGAGGACATGCGCCACCTCTACACCTTCCGCGTCAACTTTCATGAGCGCGTGTTCCCCCTGTTTTCCGTCTGCTCCACGGGCACCTACTTGCGAATCTGGCCTTGAGGGGCATTGCCCCCCTCTGCCCGGCTGCCCCTGGGAAACATGCTTGTCCTGGTCACTCTCACCCCCTGCGTCCATCTCCTGCCCCAGAGGGGCTCCCGCAGAACACAGTGTTGCAGGTTCGAGAGTGGGTGCTCGTGGGAAAGGGCACCTGAGCAAGGCCAGAGACCCCTGGGACCCTGGGAGCCTGACCCTTCCCTGTTGTGGGCGGCAGGGTTCGGCCTGAGCCCGGAGGAGTTGGAGGCAAGTGAGGAGAGAAGCCCAGTTCCCCAAGAGAGTTAAAAGAGACAGACAGGGGTGCTGCCCCTTACGAGGGTTTACTGCACAGACTTGAAAGTGTGTTCTTCTCTGAAACAACTTGCCAGGTCCTGGTTCTATCGGTTTGTAAAATGCCCCGGGAATGCAATGTGCCAGAGATTGACGGGCTTTTAAAAAGGATTAAGTTACAAGTTTGCAGTTCTAAGGCCATAAAGATGTCCAAACTAAGGCATCCAGATAAAGATAACTCAATTCAAGAAAGTCTGAACTGGGAAACATGGAGCTGGCATCTGCTGCTGGTCCTTTGGTTTCTGGTTTCAAACAGCTCCCCAAGGGACGTTTCTTTTTCCAAACATCTCTGTGTCAATTCTGAGCACTCTCTAAAATGTTTCCTCTCCAGGAAACTAATCAAGACCCACCTTGAATGGGGTGTCACAGCTCCATTTAATCAAAAGGCCACGCCCATGATTGGGTGTGCCGCATCTCCACGGAAACAACCTAACCAAAGGTCTCTCCCTAAAATCTACTGAATCAGGATTGAAGAACCTGACTTTTCTGGGGTACACGACAGATTCAAACAAGCACAGTGGTCCTGTGCTGTCCTTGGCCAGCCACACTCATCCTCACTTCTGCTGGGCTTCTGGATCCAGTTGGCCTGACCAGGTCATCCTGCTCGGGGAGGAGGGACACCATACTCCCAGCTCAGAGGACAGGTGGGCCTGAACCTGTGGGTGAGGGAAAAGCCACACGGGACATCTGAGGACAACAGCATACAGGCATTGCTACCCTCCAGCACCCTGTAACCCACTGACCCAGTGTGATATGTGCAGTCTCCACCACAATGATTCCAAGATGTGTTCTCCAAGTTACTTCAGTCCCCATCTTCGCATGTCATAGGACTGTGTCCATTGGGAAAGGAGATCGAAGGCTCTGGAATTGGCAATGCACAGTGGCATTTCTAATTTTACAGATGCAACTAGCACCAGCATAGAAATACACAGAGCACAAGCATGCCCCTGTCAGACCCTTCTGAGAACTCACTAACAGCAGAGGGTTGTAGTGCCAGAGCTTGCTTGGCCTGTGCCCTGGTGGCCTTCAGCCCACAGACCAACATCATTATCCCTTGGCTAATTGTTCCCCGCTTTCTGGACTATGATGGGCTTCTGGGAGGGTGGTGAGGGGCTCCCCGCTTGGTGTTCCTCAGCAAAGGGGATGAGGAGATGGAAATACAGACTGAGCTTATCCCTAGGGTGGCTTGACTCATTCTCACCCCACCCCCCACCCCCAGGTATGAGTGCAGGAACACAAGTGTGAGCAAAGATTTTGCCAGTGTGGGTAAGCATGTGTTGCTTATGTGTGTGAGCCTGTGCACATATGTTTACATCTCAGCTTGAGGGTGGGGGTGGGGAGAACGTGGATTTTGGAGAGGGCATTTATGAGGTTGTGTGTAGGGTTTAGATGGACAGACCCTAGGTCAATTTGGTTGTACTCTACTCTTTTGGTATGTTAAAACTGCCAAAACAGTGTACCATAAATGGAACAGCTTTTAAAAAGGGAATTTATTAAGTAACAAGTTTACAGTTCTAAGGCCATAAAAATGCCCAAATTAAGGCGTCCAGGGACCTTGACACAAGTAAGGCTGATGGGTTCAGAATGCCTCTGTCAGCTGGGAAGACTTGTAACTGGCATGTGCTGGTCCTTTGGCTGCTGATTTCAAACAGCTTCCCCAGGGACATTTCTTTCTGGCTCTCCAAAGGTTTCTGCCTATGTGGGCTCTGAAGCTTTTTCCAGAATGGCTCCCTCTTAAAGGACTCCAGAAAGCCATCCCACCTTGAATGGGTAGAGATACATCTCCAGGGAAACCACCTAATCAGAAGGTCCCACCCACAATTGAATGGGTTACATTTCCATGGAAACAACTTAAACAAAAAGATTCCACCCAGCAATACTGAATCAGGTTAAAGAACCTGGCTTTTCTGGCGTACACAACAAATTTTAAACCGGCAACCCTACAATTGTTTTTTTTGTTAAATATTAGCCATATTAGCCATATCATATTCAAGAGAGGGCAATAAGTTTCCACCCCTATTATGTGGTTACCAGGTTAGAATAAAAGCACGTCTCAGACCGCTTCTGTTCTGCCCAGGCTGGTGAGACAAGTGTGTCGGCTCACAGGGATAGTGACAATAGATCTGTCTGGTCTGCAGGTTTTACGGAGTCTCAATGCTCTGTCCCTTGAGATACTTTGAGCAGAACAAGCATACAAGTTTCTCTTGGGCAGGCATGACACTGCTCTAGAGGCAGACCCAGTTGACAGAGCAGCAGGGAATCAACCCTGTGTCCTTTGGGCTGGGGACAGGACCATTTCTTG
>PVIY010033523.1:17934-22934 GCA_004026745.1 Myrmecophaga tridactyla
TCGAAGACAATGCATGTATTTGAAAACCACTGACTTCCAGAAGGAAAACCCATTTCATTCATCTGATAATCAAGTCACCAGATGTTTATCTGGGCTGCCTCTAGTATCACTTTTTTTTTTTTTTTTTTTTTTAGCAGTGATGATTTTAATTTTTGTTCTGCATTATCTCTTAAGAATATTAGTGCCATTAATTGACTCTCTGGCAACCACTTCTTTTTATGTGTCCTCTATCAGCTCATTATTATTATTTTTATTGAAAAATCTTCATGCACCATACTGTCCACCCAAAGTATACAATCAGTGGCTCACAATATAAACACATAGTTATGTACTCATCACCATGATTGTTTTAGAATGTTTGCATTACTCCAGAAAAAAATAAAAATAAAAATGAAAAACCCCATACATCCCATACCCCTTACCCCTACCTCTCATTGACCCCTAGTATTGCAATCTACCCAATTTTTTTTTACCCTTTGTCTTCCTCTCTGCTATTATTTATTTATTGTCCTTATATTCTTACTCATCTGCCCATACCCTGGATAAAGGGATTGTCAGCCACAAGGTTCTCACAACCACAGTCACATTGTAAAAGCTCTGTAGTTACACACTCCCCTTCAAGAATCAAGGCTACTGGAACACAGCTCAGCAGTTTCAGGTACTTCCCTCTGGCCACTCCGTAGGCAGGAAGGGCAGTGAGTTCGCTGGTGTGGCTTTTTGACTGAGTAGCACCCTCCTGATATGTTGCTTCCTATGAAACGGAGCTCGAAGGATATTAAGGAATGACGAGAAAGAAACAAAGACACAGACGGGTTCAGGGGATCTGAAGTTTAACTTTAACAAACAACAGACAACTTTATTCTTAACCAGATCCTGCTTCTGTACTGCAGGGTGACAAAAGGTATGCATGCATTTCCTGGGGGAACAGAGTGCTTATCTTTCAGTGCTCTCTTCCTTCAGACTTAACATAACTATTTGGGGTAAACATTCTCTTTCTCCCAGGCTGTTCTACATAAAGCAGATAGCAATCTCCACAGTTTACTGCCGCCACCCTGAGGTCAGCTGCTCCCAACAAATTCTGCGGGTCTTGTTTTAACCCTTGGCTCCAAAGCTGATATGCTCCAACAACTGTGCCGAAGTATGAAGACATACTACAGTCGCAGAAGATGTGAGTGTGCCGTGCAGTTCAGTCCCGAGGTCCTGCCTGTGCCTGCAGGGCCGGGTTGGGACGACGGAGTGGCTCCTGAGGGCTCATTTTCACCTCTCCTGTTTGCCAGTGTGACCATGGGTTTATCAGAGTTTGCGTGCTTGCAAAATAACCGCACAACAAGAGTTACTGTAACAACTGTGCATGGAGGGGAGTTTTTGTCTCCTGGACTCTGGGGCTGAGTGGTAACCATGTGTGAGTTTGCTGGTGTGCATTTCCCTCTACCGTCCTCTGGGCTTGGGTCAGAGCGGGGTCTCCCAGGACAGGACCTGGCCCATCACCCCGGTTGCCTGCGAGCTGCAGAGCAGTGTGATCCAAGCTCACCGCGGGGCGCCTCAGTGTCCAGACCGCCCCGGCCGGTCACCTGCCTTTGCAGGGGCAACAGGGCAGGCTGGCCGCTGGCTGCAGACCCAGGACCCCCACACACAGTCAGCACTTTCAATCCTTTAGCCTGGGGGGTGGGGGTGCGGGTGGGTGGGTGGGGGCACCTCTGTCTCCCCTGTGGGGCCTCTTAGGAGCCCTGGCACAACCTGCTCCCCATGGCTCAGGGTGGGCCCTAAGGCTTGCCATTTCCTAGTTGGCTCAGAGGTGCGGCCGCGGCCGGGGGCCTGCAACCCTGACCCCGGCGCTGGGCCCAGCACCCCCTCCCATCCCGACCTTCTGACTCTCCCCCAGTACCCTGCTCCATTCCGGCCCAGCCCACCCGGAGGCCTCGCCCTGAGGCCAGGTCCGTTCACTCCCTCCCCCTAACCCTTCTCTAGCAGCCCCGACCTCTGGACCCCCTGCTCACGCCCAGCAAACCGCGAGACCCCCTTCCCCAATCCCGCCTTAGCCCCCGCCCCCGACCGGCCTCCGTACGGCTGCGCCCTCCGGAGACGCTGCTCCTGCCTGCCACTGCCCTCTCTCCAGCCCGGACTCCGAGGGCTCTTTGCCAGGACTTGCGCGTCACTTACACTTAGGGACCCGCGGGGAAGGCGGCCCTGTAGGGCCGTGCTCTGCAAAGCAGCGGTCTGCGGCTGCGCGGTGCTGCTGTTAACAGCTCACGAGCCGCCTGCGAGCTCACGGCTGGCTCCATAGCTCAGGGGTTAGAGCACTGGTCTTGTAAACCAGGGGTCGCGAGTTCAAATCTCGCTGGGGCCTTGTCACTTTTCTTTTTCCTCCCCTGCTTTCTTCACCCCACTCTCCTGAAAGGTTGGAAATCCAAAGACGCGCAAGTAAGACCCCTGTGTCCTTCCCATTCCGTCATCGGTCCCTCTGACGCAGCGGGTCTTCTGCCTCAAGGTCCATCCTCGCTTCGGTCTGCGCCCACTCTCGGCGACTTTGCGGCGGGCGCCTGCCTTTCAGTTCCCCACCTGTCACTCCACTGGGGTCCCGGGCTCGTTCTCGTCTCGAACCTTTCTCCCGGATGGAGAGATGATGCTAAAGCGCCCCTCCGGCCTGTCCCCGCGGCGCGCGTCCCCGGCGCACCCAGCGCTGGTGTCTCCCCTTCCCGCGCCCAGGGCGCTTTAGGTCTGCTCGCTGCTCTCAGCTGCGGTGCTTCCCGCTCCCGACCGCCTCCACGTTGTAAGCACTTGCTGCTCTCTACGGAATTTCGTAAAGGAACGTCTACATTCGTGACACCTAAAGGCTGTGACTTTATCACATTAGGTTAAAGTATTTTCTTTTTACCCGTTTAATTTTCTGCAACAGCAAAATATCCACCTAATCTGTGCTGATCTTCGGATCTTATTTATGTTGTCGACGGAATTCAAGTTTACAGTTGAACCCAAGTCCTCAGTGAACGATCCGGGCGCTGCCTGACCAGCCCGGCCAGGCCCTTTGGGACCTCGGGGGGCCCCCACCCCACGGCATTTCGACCCCCAAGTCCGCGGGAGCTCTCTCTCAAGCAGACGGGGACCCTCCGAGCGCCCTTGGGCAGTCGCGTCGTCAGTGGAGGATTCGGTCCACTGCAGGCGCTGCTGCAGGATGGCTGGGGGCGGCAAATGGGGCGAGGCCGCGTGCACCAGAGAAGCAACGGCCGCTAGCAGGCGCCTGGGTGGGCGCGGAGGTGGGTGGGGTGCACGCGGGTAGCGTGCAGGAATCCGCGGCCGTGTCGGGGCTCCCGCTTCCTTCCCTCCCCGAGGCTCCCATCCGAAGGGCCAAGACTGTGTTAAGGCTGAGCGACTCGCCCCGGATGGGCCGTGGCCCTGGGCACCTGCGCGTCCTGGGTTCCCCCGCCCCACAGGAGGCCAGATCACGGTACCCCTGCCCCTAAAACAGTGGCGTCCCGGAGTGCGTGGGTCGGGGCTGAAGGAAAGCTGAGCGACCAGGTGACCGGACCTCAGGCCTTGCGCTCCGGGGGAGCAGAGTCGCGGCGCTGGAGCCGCTCTCACGAAGGCAGGTGTTAGGGCCGGGAGGAGGCGGGCTGGGAGAGGGGTTCCAGGGCGGATCTCCCGCAAGCCCCGGAAGGGCCCAGGGAAGGGTAGGCCAGGCACACACCCAGAGTCAGGCAGGGTGCCGAGAGGCGCAGGGAGGGGTCCCGGACGTTCTTCGCAGCCCAGACGATGGAAGAGGAGGCGGCGTGAGGTTTGGGTAGAGGATCCAGGATGGGGCGGACACCCAGGGCGGGTCACTTCCGTGGAACAACCGAGGGTCAAGAACGGAATCCAGGACGCACGAGACGGGAAGGAGCTAGTGGAGAGGTAGGAGACATCCCCCAGCCGCCCTGACCAGGGAAGGAGACTTGCAGGAGGCGGGAGCCTCAGCAGTGTCCATGGGTCCATGGCGCAGAGAGCTGAGGAGGATGGGGGTGTGAGACTAGGAACTGACCAACTGCGTAGGGAATTTCTCTGCGGATGATACAAATATAAACCTTTGGCCCAGTTCTGTGTGATTTATCGTGAATTCTACAGCAGGGAATTCGAATTACTATTGTTTTGCCACTATAACCCAGTGCAATGGAAGCCTTCTAGGGGAGTATAGGCCCCATGCCAGGGAGAAGGAGAGTGTCTGCACCCCCCGGCCTCCAGTTTGCCCTGTGCTGGGGCTGCTCAGGGCCACCCGCTGGAGAACTCAGACTCCAGGGAGCCGGAGCAAGAGGCCTGGGCCCTTTCCCTTCCACGTGGACATGCCTCCCAGGGGTGTAACTCTCCCTGCAACGTGGGACAGGACTCTGAATGAGCTGGGGCCCGGCGTCATGGGGCTGAGAAAGCCTTCTTGACCAAAAGGGGAAAGGGAGAAATGAGACAAAATTTCAGTGAGGAGAGATTTCAGAGTCGGGAGGTCATCCTGGAGGTATTTTAATGCACTATATAGATATCCCTTTTTAGTTTATGCTGTATTGGTGAGGCTGGAGGGAAGTACCTGAAACTGTTGAGCTGTGTTCCAGTAGCCTTGATTCTTGAAGACGATTGTATAACTATAGAGCTTTTACAGTGTGACCGTGTGCTTGTGAAAACCTTGTGACTGATGCTCCCTTTATTCAGGGTGTGGGTAGATGAATAAAAAATATGGATAAAAAATTAAATAAGTACTAGAGGGACAAAGGGTAAAATAAATTGGGTAGATTGAAATACTGGTGGCCGATGAAAGGGAGGGATAAGGGGTATGGGATGTATGAGTTTTTCTTTTTATTTCTTTTTCTGGAGAGATGCAAATGTTCTAAAAATCATCATGGTGATGAATACACAACCATGTGATGCTATTCTGAGCCACTGATTGTGTACTTTGGATGGACTGTATGGCACGTGAAGTTATCTCAATAAAAAATATTAAAAAAAAAAAAAGTCAAAAGAGGCCTGTGCCCTAGGCCCCG
>PVIY010033523.1:25434-28059 GCA_004026745.1 Myrmecophaga tridactyla
CCGGAATGCAATATACCAGAAATGGAATGGTTTCTAAAAAGGGGAATTTAATGAGTTGCTAGTTTACAGTTCTAAGGCCAAGAAAATGTCCCAATTAAAACAAGTCTATAGAAATGTCCAATCTAAGGCATCCAGGGAAAGATACCTTGGTTCAAGAAGGTTGATGAAGTTCAGGGTTTCTCTCTCAAGTGAGATGGCACATGGTGAACACGGTCAGGGTTTCTCTCTCAGCTGGAAGGGCACATGGCGAATACGGTGTCATCTGCTAGCTTTCTCTCCTGGCTTCCTGTTTCATGAAGCTCCCCCGGAGGTGTTTTCCTTCTTTATCTCCAATGGTCGCTGGCTGGTGGACTCTGCTTCTCGTGGTTATGTCGTTCTGCTCTGCTCTTTCTGAATCTCCTTCACTCTCCAAAATATTTCCTCTTTTATAGGACCCCAGAAACTCATCAAGACCCACTTAAATGGGTAGAGACATGTCGTCACCTAATCCAGCTTAACAACCACTCTTGATTAAATCACATCTCCAGGGAGACGATCTGACTATAGATAGCTTCAAATGTACTGTATTGAATAGGGATTATTTTGCCTTTACAAAATGGGATTTTGATTAAAACGGGCTTTTCTAGGAGACATACATCCCTTCAAACCAGCACAGTCACACTATAAAAGCTATATAGATATACAATCATCTTCAAGAATCATGGCTACTGGAGCACAGCTCAACAGTTTCAGGTACTTCCCTCCAGCTGCTCCAATACACCATAAACTAAAAAAGGAATATCTATATAATGTATAAGAGTAACCTCCAGGATAACCTCTCAACTCTGAAATATCTGAGCCATTGAGACTTTATTTTGTCTCATTTCTCTCTTCTTGCTTTTGGTGAAGAAGGCTTTCTCAATCCCTTGATTCTGGGTCCTGGCTTGTCCTGGAAGCTCTGTCCCATGTTGCCAGGGAGATTTACACCTCTGGGATTTGTGTCCCAAGTAGGGCAGGGGGAGGGCAGTGAGTTCACCTGCCAAATTGGGTTAGGGAGAGGCCACATCTGAGCAACAAAAGAGGTTCTCTGGGGGTGACTCTTAGGCATACTTATCAGTAGGCTTAGCTTCTCCTTTGCAGGAATAAGTTTTCAAGGGGCGAGCCCCAAGTTTGAGGGTATGGTTTATTAAATTTGTAGTCTCCAATGTTTGCGAGAACATCAGGAATTCCCCAGGTGGGGAAGCCGAATATTTCCTCCTTTCTTCCCAGTCCCTTCAGGGGGCTGGAGTGCATTAAATTGTTTTTTTGGTTTTTTTTTTCTTGGGGTCTACGAATCGAACCCAGGTCTCCCACATGATGTATTACATTTTTACAAGAGAACTCTGACTTGGAATCTGAGATCTTTTCTTTAAAACATTTATTTTGAAATAAACATCTATGGAAAATTGCAAAGAAGTGTACAGTACAGGAGGTCCTGTGCACCCTTCACCAGCCCTCCCCATGTTGGAATTTATATGTGGGACAACAACAAAATCAGGAAACTGACATTGGAACAACCCACGGAGTTTATTCATATTTCATCACGTGCTCATTCATGTATGAGTCTCAACAGTGCTGAGATTAGGCTAGAATAGCCATTACAATAGAAAGTATAAACAAGGGTGAGACTAAGCTGAGTTTAAGTAATTTTAGATATTAACTTCTGCCTATTCTACAATATGGAAAGAAAAAACATCTATATAATGATTCAGTAACCATAATCATTTGTTATTTCTTAATTTATCGGTTACAATTCCTCCCTTTTATTTTTGCCCTTTCTTCACTCTTGAGGGATATCTGGGTGACGACCATTCTAACGTCTTCATGCTGAAAAGGGGTGTCATCATAATGGGATAGAGGAGTGAATCTGGTTGTTGTTCTTGGAGAGACTGATACCTCTGGGTTGCAGGGCTTACCTGGCCTATGAACAATCTGGAGGCTTGAATCTCTGAAAAATAAACTTAAATGAACTGGGGTGTTCCTTCGAGTTTTCAGTTTTATAATGACTGCCTGAAACTTGCATTAGAGTAGCCTCCAAGATGACCTCTCAACTTTATTTGAAATCTCTTAGCCACTGAAACTTTACTTTTGTTTTATTTCTTTTCCCCACTTTGGTCAATCAATCCCATCAAAGGGTGCATGGTCATTCAGTGTAGAATGCGTGCCTTCACATGGGAGACCCAGGTTCGATTCCTGGCCCATGCACCCCACCTGCTCACATCCTACCCCCATCCCCCCCCCCAAAACAAAACAAAACCAAACAACAATCCCATGAAGCCTGGGGCCAGGCTCATCTCTGGAGTCCTGTCCCACATTGCTGGGGAGACTTTCACCTCTGGATGTCATGTTTCATGTAGTGGGGAGGGTAAGGAGTTTATTTGAAGGTTTGGCTTAGAGAGGGAGGCCACATCTGGGCAACAAAAGAGGTCCTCTGGGGGTGACACTTTTAATTGCTGGGTCGTATTCCAAGGTATGGATGTACCGTTTGTTTAACCTCTCATCTATCGAAAGATATTTGTGTTGTTCCCAGTTGAAGGCTGTTACAAATAAAATTGTCCATGAACATTTGTGTACATAATAGAGCCGTGCTCAAATTGGGCATGCTCT
>PVIY010033524.1:0-27975 GCA_004026745.1 Myrmecophaga tridactyla
CACCCACACCCACACCCAGAATGGATTAAAAGAACATGATCTCTTCTGAGTACATAAAGGTTCAAACCATCAAAAGTATATACCTAGGAGTAGAATTGCTGGGTCACATAGTAACTCTTTGTGTAATATTTTGAGGGAGTGCCAAATAGTTTTCCAAAGTGACTGAACAATTTGACAATAGCCCCAGCAATATATAAGGGTTTCCAATTTCTCCACAACTTTTTAAAAATTTATCAGTGTCTTTTTTATTTTAGCCATTTTAGTGTGCATTTGATTTGCATTTCACTAATGACTAATGAGAAATTTCATGTGCCTCTTGACCATTTATTATATCTTCTCTGGAGATGTCTATTCAAATTCTTTGCCAGGACTTCTGGTTTCAGTTCTAACACATGCAGAGCTTGGACGTTATCACTTCTATCTTCACAACAAGAAAAAATCTGAACAAACTGAAAGTCAATAACTTTCCTCAGATCCCTCAGAGAATTGAGGTCACAGGACAAAATGCCACCCTATAATCTTGAGAGAAAGGCAAATTCAGAGAATCAAATCTGAGATCAGCTTACCTGGAACAGAAGCCACTAGAGGCACAAAATGGTAGGAACACATTAATAGCAATTTTGATGAATTATGGTTGGCTGATTGTAAACTAGCATGAATGTAAGAAATACATGGGAGGCCAAAGTCTTAAGCCCCCACCCCCTGCCAACCTTCATGGATTTTACTTCTAGGTACTCCACCAGGTTCTCATAGTAAACAGCCAAGAAAAATCCCCTTATCTCTCTGGTGATGGAAGGGGAAAAGCAACCATTTTGAGATTTGTCCTGAGCTTTCCCCACAAAAACAGCCACAAGGTCTACTCTCCAGGGGTAAAGACCACCAGAATCTTCTCCATCTGGGGAGCAATTACCCTGCTAAAGGCGCTGCATCCTTCCTATTTCACTTGTGATGGTCACAAAAGAGCACTTGTGATGGTCACTGACTGGGGACACAGGACCACTGAAAGACTGGAAACTGAGATTTAAACATAGGATTACAGAAGGCTTCCTCTCCTCCACATTTTAATAACACATCAACAGGGCTTCAGTACAACAGCAGTGGATTGCAGCTGAGAGAGCTGCAAGGTAAAGATTCTATTTGAGAGGATATTCTTAGGAAACCAAGGACAACAGTAGACAAAAATAAGGACACTGGAGGAATCTGAAGCCTCTGTCACCTACAGCTACAACAAATATATAAATCCAGCCCAATTAACAGCCAGTTAACATAAATTCTTATAACACTTATGGGCTAGTCACCTCAGTTCTGATTACCAATGCATTAAATCCATCTTTCAATAACAAACCCACAAGAAATGCTAAAAGGAAAAAAAAATAACAGACCTAAGAGACAAAGCAAGCATCAGAACCAGATTCAGATAGTAGAATTATCAAGCAGGAAATTTAAATAACTATGATTAATATCTAAGGGCTCTAGAGAGAAAAGTAGACAACGCGCAAGCACAGATACATAATGTAAGAGAGAGATAGAAACTCTAAGAAAAAAATCAACAGTAAATGTGAGAAATCCAAAACATTGTAATCAAAATAAGAAGGCTTTTAATGAGCCCCTCAGTATACCAGGCACAACTGAGGAAAGAACGTGTGAACCTCAAGATATGTCTAGAAATCTTCTGAACAGAAATGCAAATGGGAAAGAGGATTTAATAATCAAAACAGAATATCCAAGAACAATGGACAATTTTAAAAAGTGTAATATATACATAATTGAAATACTGGAAGGAAGGAGAGAAAGAAGGAAGGATGAAGAAGGAGCAGAAGAAATATTTAAAGGAATAATGCTGATAGATTTCCAAATTTAATGACAGACACAAAATCACAACTCAAGAAAGCTCAGAAAACACCATATATATATATACACTAGGCCTGTCATCTTAAAACTTTAGAACACTAAAGGCAAAGAGAAAATTTTGAAGAAACTCAGAGTTTAAAAGAAAAAAAGCACATTACATGTAGAAGGAGAAAAAGATATGAAATATAGCAGACTTCCCATTAGAAACCAGGGAAGCAAGAAACAGAGGAGTGAAATATTTCAAGTATTGAAAGAAAACAAAATCAACCAAGAACTATATAACCAGCAAAATTATCCTTCAAAATTGAAGAACTTCATCAAACAAAGGTAAAGAGAAGGAATTCATCACCAGCCAAACTGCCTTGCAAGAAATGTTAAAAGACGTTCTTTAGGAATGTGGAAAATGATACATGGGATCTACGTGCAAAAGGAAAAGTATTGGAGAAGGAATAAAGGAAGATAAAATGCTTTCTTAAGCCTGTTTGATTTAATAGGTAGCTAATTGTTCCGAATAATAATAATTTATTGAGTGATTATAGATAAGTGAAACACACCACAGCAATGTCATAAAGAGTAAGAGCGAGCTTGAGAATACTCCGCTGTAAAGTCCCTGCACTCCATGTGATTCAGTATGGTGAGAAAGTGGAAATCGATTAGTTGTAAATGTGTATTGCAAATTCAACGGCATCCACAAATTTCTTTTTCAAAGAAGTATAATTGATATGCCAAGAGAGGAGAGAAAATGGAATCATATAAATTTCTCATTTAAATGAGAGAAAGCAGAAAAGGGGAGGAACATTAAGAAACAAGTAATACATATAATGAATAGAAAACATTTACAAATGCAGCAGCTATTAATCCAATATCTCAATAATCACTTTGAATATCAATGGTCCAACTACACCAAATCAAAGACAGATACGTCAAAGTGGATGGAGAAATAGACTCAACTATATATTGTTTATGAGAAACACACTTTAAATATTATGATGCACATAGTTTAAAAGTAAATGAATGATACATGCGACAACATGGACGAACTTGTTGAGTGAAACAAGTTCAAAAACACAAATATCGGGCGGCTGCCGTGGCTCAGCAGGCAGAGCTCCGACCTGCCATGATGGAGGTCTGGAGTTCGATCCCTGGTGCCTCCTGCCCATATGCAAATTAAAAAAAAAAAAAACACAAATATCGTATGATCTCACTGATTTAAAATATTTAGAATAAACAAACTCATATCTAGAATACATGTTACCAGGGGATAGAGTGGGGATAGGGAATGGGAAATTAAGGCTTAAAATGTACAAGATTCCTATTTAAAATGTTGGAAATATTTTGGTAATGGATGGTGGTGATGATTGCGCAACATTGTGAATGCAATTACCAGCCCTGAAATGTATATGAATATGATTAAAAGGGGGAAATGTTAGATTGTATATGTGAAAACAGAATAGCAACTAAAAAACAACAACAACAAATCCATGGAAGTACACTATACAAACAGTAAACCCTAAAGTTAACCATGGACTTTAAGTAATAGTACAATCATAAAAATGTGCTATGATCAATTGGAACAAATGCTCCACAACTATGCAAAGTATTAATGGGAGGATAAAGGAATCCTGTATTTTATGCATGATTGTTCTGTAAAACCACAATTTCTCTAATAAAGAAAAAAAATCACTTGGTCATAGGTTATAGTAAATGAATATAGAGAAATAAACCTTGCAAATATTAATCAAAAGACAGAGTAGCTATATTAATTCCAGGCAAAGCAGACTTTGAAACAAGGAAAATTATCAAGATAAGGAGAAGCATTAAATAATGATAAAGGGGTCAATTCTCCAAGAAGATAAAATAATCCTTAACGTTTATGCTCCTAACAACAGAGTATCAAAAATTGTGAAGCAAAAGCTGATAAAACTCAAGGAGAAACAGGCAAATCCACTATTTTAACTAAAGGCTTCAACACCCCTCTTTCATTAATTGACAGATTAAGCAAGCATAAAATCAGAAAAGATATACTTGATCTGAACACCACTATCAATCATTTT
Organism: Myrmecophaga tridactyla; assembly: GCA_004026745.1. Taxonomy (NCBI): domain Eukaryota; kingdom Metazoa; phylum Chordata; class Mammalia; order Pilosa; family Myrmecophagidae; genus Myrmecophaga; species Myrmecophaga tridactyla. The sequence continues at coordinate 3,906 of PVIY010033524.1, forward strand.
GATATCATTGCTGTTTTTAGAATAGTCCCTCCAAAAATGGCTGAATACACATTCTTTCAAGCTCACACGGAACAGCCACCAAGGTAGATCACATTGTGGACCATAAAACCAACCTTAACAGATTCAAAATACTAGAAATTATGCAAAGTATGTTTTCAGACCACATGGAATTAAATTAGAAATCAATAAAAGAAAGATACCTGGAAAAACCTTAAATATTTAGAGATTAAATAACACACTTCTAAATAGCACATGGTTAAACAGGTCTCAAGAGAAATTTAAAGACATTTTTTAACCAAGAGAAAATAAAAAGAAAGAATTTATCAAAATTTATGGGATGCAGTGAAAACAGCTCTTGGAGAAAAATTTGGAATATTAAATGCGTATATTAAAAAATAGGGAAGATCTAAACTGCCTCCTTAGGAAACCAGTGAAAAAGCAATTTAAGTCTAAAACAAAGAGAAGAAATGAAATAATACAGGTTAGTACAGAAATCGATAAAACAAAACTGAAACAATAAAGAAACTCAACAAAATCAAAACTAGTTCTTTGAAAAGATCAATAAAATAGATAATAAAGCCAAATAACCAAGAAAGAAAAAGAAAAGACAACAAATACCACTATAACAAATGAAAGAGGATTCATTAGCATTAATCTCATGGACCTTAAAATGATATTAAAGGTGGGCCACGGTGGCTCAGTGGCAGAGTTCTTGCCTGCCATGCCGGAGACCTGGGCTCAATTTCCGATGCCTGCCCTTTCATAATAAATAAATACATAAATAATTAAAATAAAAATATATTAAACAAATAGAGTGAACCATTCTATGCCTAAACAATTTGATAATTTTAGATGAAATGGACTAATTCCCTGAAAGATATACACTACCAAAATTCATATGAGAAAATTGATTATCTAAATTGACCCACATCTATTAAAGAAATTGGATCAATAATTAATAATTTTTCAGAAAAGAAAATTCACTGGATTCAGTTGCTTTCACTGGTGAATTCTGCCACAGATTTAAGAAATTATATCGATTCTCCATAATTAGTTCTGAAGAACCAGAGGGAGAATTTTTTAACTCATTTTATTCAGGAGGTTAAAGAAGAAAATCATTTGACTCTATCAATTGATACAGAAAATTCTTTTGACAAAACCCCATAGTAATTTATGATAAACATTCTCAAGAAAATAGAAATAGAGGGAACTTTCTTCAGCTTGACAAAGAACATCTGCAAAATGCCAGCAGCTAACATCATACTTAATGATGAGAAACTGGATGCTTTCCCTCTAAGATTGGTGACAAGGCGATGATATCTCTTCTCACCTCTCCTATTCGACATTAGAGTGGAAGTTCTAGTCAGTGCAGTAAGCTCAGAAAGGAAAATGTAGGTATACAGATTTGGAGAGAAATATAAAGCTGCTTTTGTGCCCAGATTATACTATTGCCTACGTAGAAAATCCCAGAGAATTGACAAAAAATTCCCAAAACTAATGATAATCAATTGATACAAGACCACAGAATACGAGGCTAAAGGTTAAAATACAAAATTCAATTGCTTTCCTATATACTAGCAATGGACACATAGAAGACACAATTTCATTTACAATGACAGCAAAATAAAATTAAATCTTAGGTGTAAATCTAACACAATATGTATAGGATTTATCAGTAGAAAACCTCAAAACTGATGAAGGATCAGAAAAGATCTACATAATTGGGGTGATATTCCATGTTCATGGCTCTGAAGACTGAATATTGTTAAGATGTCTATTATTTCCAACTTTATCTGTAAATTCAATGCAAAGTCAATAAAAGTTCCAGCAAGCTATTTTCTAGATATTGGCAAATACTTTTTTTCATTTTTAAGTTGTTGGGTTTTTTGTCTTTTTATTGTTCAGTTGCAAAAGTTCTTTATATGTACAAGATACAAGTCACCTATCAGGTATATTATTTGCAAATATTTTTCCAATTATATGGCTTGTCTTTTTTACTTTCTTGATGACATCCTCTGAAACACAAAAGTTTTTAATTTAAAGATGTTTATTTCTTCCTTTGCCATTTTGCCTAACCCAAAGTCATGAAGTTATATGCCTATATTTCCTTCCAAGATCTTTACATTTAGGTCCATAATCCATTTGGAGTTAATTTTTGTGTATGATGATGTGAAGTGGGGTCTAATTTCATTTTTTTGCATGTGAATTTCCAGCTGAACCAGCACCATTTATTGTACAGTCTTTTCTTGCCCCCATTGAATTGTCTTGGCCACCTTGTCAAAAATCAATTAACCATAAATATAAGAACTTATTTCTGGACTCTTAATTCTCTTCCATTTGTGTATATGTCTATCCTTATGCCAGTACTATACTGTCTTGATTACCGTAGCTTTGTAGTATGTTTTGAAATTAGGAAATGTGAGTCCTCCAATTTAGTTATTTTTCAAGACTAGTTTTGACTATTCTGGGTCCCTTCCATTTGCAGTGAATTTTAGAAACATCTTGTCAGTTTCTGGAAAAAAGAGGCAACTGATAACTTGAAAAGGATTGAGTTGAATCTGTAGATTACTTGGGGTTGCATCTGTATAATGTTTTTGTTGTTGTTGTTGTTTTGCATGTATAATGTTGTTGTTGTTTTGCATATATAATCCCATCTATGAACGTGGGATGTCTTTCCATTTATTTAGATCTTCTTTAACTTCTTTCAACAATGTTCTTTTTTTGGTTCTCAGTTACCAAGTCTTGCACTTCTTTTATCAAATTTATTCCTAAGCATTTTATTCTTTTTGATGTTATTGTAAATGAAATTGTTTCCTTAATTTCATTTTTTGATTGCTCATTGCTAGTGTATAGAAATACAATTGACTTTTGTATGTTGATCCTGCACACAGCAACCATGCTAAACTATATTGTCTAATCGTTTTTTATGCTTACATTTCTTAAGGTTTTCTGTAGGTATTATATCATCTGTGAATTGTTTACATCTTCCTTTCCATCCTTTATATCTTTATTTCCTGTTCTTACCTAGTTGCCCAGGCTAGAACATCTAGTATCTAGTATAATGCTCGGTAGAAGCTGTAAGCTTGAATGTCATCTTGTGCCTGATCTTGGGGTGGGGGGGTGGGGGCATAGTCTTTCATGATTAAGTGTAATATTAGCAATGACTTTTTGTTGCTGTTGTTGTTGATGGCCTTTATCCGGTTGAGGAAGTTCCTTTCTATTCCTTGTTTGTTTTTTTTTTAATCGTGAAATAGTGTTAAAAATGTTTTTTTTTCCTGTATCTATTGAGATGATCATATGCTTTTTTTCTTTCTTTCTTTTTTTTTTTTAAATGGGCAGGCACCAGGAATCGAACCCGGGTTCTCTGGCATGGCAGGCAAGCATTCTTACCTGCTGAGCCACCATGGCCCGCCCTATCATATGCTTTTTATCATTTATTCTATCAATATGGTATATTGAGTTCATTGATTTTTGGGTATTAAGTCAACTTTGCATACCTGGAATAAATTCCACTTGATCATGGTATATCATGGCCCAAAAGACCCAGTGACCCAAATGACCCAAAGAGTCCAATTATAACACATACAACATCCTGTTCAGTTGTAAGGTAAATAGGGCCAACCATACTGCTCATGTAAAAGACTATTGCTTTGTAGTTTAACAGTAAAATTATACAATTGGGGGGGGGTATAGGCACCCTACATCATGAATTCCATCAAGCCTTTCCATACACATAGTGAAGGTCCTCGATGAATTCCCCAGGAGAGGCTGGCTGGTTGAAGCAGAAAAGAGAGATTCTCTCTTCTGAACTCTTCTTAAAAGCCTTAAAAGCCAGTGCTTTCTTGACCAGACAACTGGGCACCATCACCAGGACAAGTTGACACATTAACCTACCCATCACAGGCACTATGGGCAAAAAGAAAGATGTTTATGGGGAATGATAAAGGTTAATTCTTGCTGATCTAATAATATACATACCAGAGTTCCATTGATTGTTAACAAGATACCAGGAAGAGGGACGTTATGGAGATATTCTTCCCCTGCAAATCATGAGAGTCCTCTACTGTAAGAACAGTCAGTAAGGACCACCAGAAACAATTTGCATTCAGTTGGCAAGACCAGCAGTTCACCTTCACTGGCCTGCCTCAGGGGTATATCAACTCTCCATCCCTGTGTCACAATCTTGTCCACAGGATCTTGACCATTTCTCCCTCCCACAAAACATCACACTGGTTCATTATATTGATGATATCCTGTTGACTACACCAGTGAGCAAGAAGTAGCAACTACTCTAGACTTATTAATAAGGCATTTGTGTGTCAGGGGATGAGAAATATAACCAACAAAAATAAAGTGAACTTCCACCTCAGTGAAATTTCTAGGTGTCTAGTGGTGTGGGGCATATTGAGATATCCCTTCTAAGGTGAAGGATAAACTGTTGCATCCAGCCCCTCCTATGACCAAAAAAGAGGCACAATGCCAAGTTGGCCTCTGGATTTTGGAGACACCATATTCCTCGTTTGAGGGTGATACTCTGGCCCATTTACTAAGGGACCAGAAAAGCTGCTGGTTTTGAGTGGGGACCAGAGCAAGAGGAAGTTCTGTAACAAGTTCAGGCTGCTGTGCAAGCTGTTCTGCCACTTGGACCATATGATTCTGCAGATCCAATGGTGCTGGAAGTGTCAGTGGCAAATAGGGATGCTGTTTATAGGAGAAACACAAGGCAGACCATGAGGATTTTAGAGCAAACCTTACCCTCCACTGCAAATAACTACACTCCTTTTGAGTAACAGCATTTAGCCTGCTACTGGGCCATAGTAGGGACTGAATGCTTAACCATGGGCCACAAACTTACCATGAGACCTGAGTTGCCTATCATGAGCTGGTTGTTGTCTGACCCACTAAGCCTTAAAGTTGGGTGTGCACAGCAGCAGTCCATCATAAAATGGAAATGGTATATAAGAGATAATGCTCGAGTAGGTCTTGAAGGTACAAATAAGTTATGTGAGGAAGTGACCCAAATGCCCACGGCCTTATCCTGCCAATTACCTTCTCTTACCCAGACCAGAGCTATGGCCTCTTGGGAAGTTCCTTATAGTCAGTTGACTATGGAAGAGAAAACTCTGGCCTGGTTTACAGATAGTTCTGCATGATATGAAGGGAATACCTGGAAGTGGACAGCTGCTGCACTACAACCTCTTTCTGGGATGTCCTTAAAGGATAGTCATGAAGGGAAATCCTCCCCATGGGCAGAACTTCAATAAGTGCACCTGGTTGTTCATTTGCTTGGAAGGAGAATTGGCCAGAGGTGTGTTTATATATCGACTCATGGGCTGTTGCTAATGGTTTGGCTGGATGGTCAGGGACTTGGAAGGAGAGTGATTAGAAAATTGGTGACAAGGAGGTCTTGGGAAGAGGTATATGGATAGACTTTACTGAATGGGCAAAGAACATGAAGATATTTGTGTCCCTTTTGAGTGATCACCAGTCAAACCTTCAACAGAGGAAGGTTTTATAATCAAGTGGATAAGATGATCTGTCCTGTGGATATGAGTCATCCTCTTTCCTCAGCTACTCCTGCCATTGCCCAATGGGCTTATGAACAAAATGGGCGTGGTGGTAGGGATGGAGGTTATGCATGGGCTCAGCAACATGGATTTCCACTCACCAAGTCTGACCTGGCTATGGCCACTGCTGAGTGTCCAATCTGCCCACAGCAGAGACTCACACTCAGTTCCCGATATGGCACCATTCCCCAAGGTGGCTACTGGTAGCTGGTTGATTACATTGGATCACTTCCATCATGGTAGGGGCAGCAACTTGTTCCAATTGGAATAAACACAAACTCCAGATATGGGTTTGCTTTCCCTGAACACAATGCTTCCACAAAAACTGCCATTCGTGCCCCTCTCTCCATGGGACATAGCTCCCAAGGGTGTAAACCTCCCTGGCAATGTGGGACAGAAATCCTAGAATGAGTTGGGACTCAGCTTCAAGAGATTGAGAAAACCTTCTTGATGAAAGAGAGAAATGAGACAAAATAAGGTGTCAGTGGTTGAGAGATTTCAAACAGAGTCAAGAGGTTATCCTGGAGATTACTCTTACACATTATATAGATATCTCCTTTTAGTTTAAGGTGTATTAGAGAGACTAGAGGAAAGTGCTGAAACTGTAGAGCTGTGTTCCAATAGCCATGTTTCTTGAAGATGATTGCATAATGATATAGCTTTTGCAACGTGACTGTGTGATTGTGAAAATCTTGTGTCTTATGCTCCTTTTATCTACAGGATGGACAGATGAGTAAAAATGTGGATTAAAAATAAATAAATAATAGGGGGAACAAATGTTAAAAAAAAAAAAAAAAACTGCCATCCATGGACTTACAGTTCCCACCATCATGGTATTCCACTTGGTATTGCTTCTGATCAAGGAAACCACTTCACAGCAAATTAAGTACAGGAGTGGGCATATGCTCATGGAATTCTCTGGTCTTACCATGTTCTCCACCATCCAGAGGTAGGGTTTAATAGAACAGTGGAATGGCCTTTGGAATATTCAGCTAGGTACCAGTTCCTTGCAAGGCTGGCGCAATGTTCTCTGGGAGGCGGCGTATGCTCTGAATCAATGTCCACTCTACGGTGCTATTTTTTCCATAGCCAGAATTTATAGGTCCAGGAATCAAGGGGTAGAAAGGGGAGTGGCATATCTCACTATCACCCCTAGTGATTTGCTAGGAAAGTTTGGCTTCCTGTCCCTGAAACCTTAAGCTCTGCTGGTCTACAGGTCTTAGTTCCAAAAGGAGGGGTGCCTTCTTCCAGGAGACACAACCGTGATTCCATTGAACTGGAAATTAAGACTGCCACGTGGCCATTTTAAACTTCTCATGCCACGGAATCAACATGCAAGAAAGGGGATTACTGTTCTGTCTGAGGTGATTGATTCTAACTATCAAGGGGAAGTAGGACTGCAACTACACAATGGAGGTAAAGAAGAATTTCCCTGGAATATAGGAGTTCCCCTAGGGAGTCTGTTAGTACTACCATGCCTATGATTAAAGACAATGGAGAACTGTAACAATCCAATTCAGGCAGGACTACCAATGGCTCAGAAACTTCAGGAATGGAGGTCGGGGTCACCCTACCTGGCAAAGAACCATGGCCAGCTGAAGTGCTTGCTGAGGGTAAAGGGAACATGGAATGGGTAGAAGGAGGTAGTGATAAATATGGACTATAACCACATGACCAGTTACAGAAACAAGGACTGTGATTGTATGAATATTTCCTACCTGTTTTGTTATGAGTATGTTTGCATTTGTACATAAGAAAAATATCTTATTTTCCTCTTATCATATCACATAAGTTATGTTGTTCATGTTATGGTATTTAAGTCATAGGATATGAAGTTTAAGAGTGAATGTTACCTAAGGACTTGCACCCATTCTGGAGAGATGTAGTGTTTCCAGTTGTACATAGGACAGATGAGAATTATTAGGCAAATATGTTTGTTATTGTGTTCTATTTAAAAATTAAGCATGTTTGATGTGCATAGCTGCCAATTTGACAAGGGGTGGACTATGATGGTTAGGTTCTGATGTCAACTTGGCCAAGTGATGATGCCCCAGTTGTTTGGTCAGCTAAGCACTGGCCTGACCATTGCTGTAAGGATATTTCATGACTGGTTGATAAACCAGAAGGCTGGTGTATTAAATCATCAGTCAGTTGCTTGCATATTGTGGCTGATTACATCTGTGATCAACTAAGGTGTGTCTCTCACCAATGAGATGCTCCAATCAGTTTAAGACTTTTAAGGGATAAGACTTTTTCACTGCTTTTCCTGCCAGTTAGCCTTTCCTGTGGAGTTCATCTAGACCCTTCATCAGAGCTGCCAGCTTCACAGGCTTGCCCTGTGGATTTCAGACTCTTCCATTCCCACAGTTGCATGAGACACCTTTAAAACCTTATTATTTATAGATATCTCCTGTTGATTCTGTTTCTCTAGAGAACCCTGACTAACACATCTAGCATTACATTAATTGTTCATCTGGGCATAAAAAGGGTATATATAGTCAAACACAAGTTTCCCTTGGGAATAGGAGGCCCCAGGTTAGTAATAAAGATTTTAGCAGGTATTGGATCTACAAATTGAGGTCTGATTTCAATATTTCTGGTGACTTCTATTCCCAGGGACCTAGGATTCCTAACAAAATGGCTGCAAAGGCCAACAACAAGGCCAGTTCACCTGTTTTCCTCGTGTTTTGTGGTCTGAGGCACAGGTAACACAAATTATCATTTCCCCTTTTTGACTGCAAAGCAATGGGATATTTGACTTCTATTTTCAGGGCATGCATTGGTCCAACCATCAGCATTTTAATGGGGCAGGTATAGCAGTCCATGGTGTCGCATCTAAGTGAATTAATGCCTGATAGAGCTTCTTAGTCCACTGCTGCAAGAAGTTCTTACCGTTTTTTTTATCTGTACCTTTAACAAACTATTCTTTCCTTTAATTAGGCCTGCACCTGTGGGATTGTAGGGCAGCTAGAATGTCCACATGATGTCCTGATTCATGGCCTAGGATTGGGTTTTTTGAAAAGTCATCCCCCAATCACTGTCTATCTATGTAGGTACATTATACAGAGCACTCACTCAGTGATTGTGACTCACTGTTTCCCCACTGGGAAAGCTAACAAAAGTCCTGTAGCCATGTCCAAGTCAGTAAAAGCATATCTTGTCCCTTTCCAGAGTGAAAGGGGACCAATGTAATCTACTTGCCACCAGGTCACTAGGATTTGTGACTGGGTAGTATGTTCCATTTGGTATGGTAGCCTACATGGTAGAGACAGGGAGTACAAAGGGCATTCTCTAGTGATGTCTACTGAGGCTGAGGCATGATTGGCAACTGGAACTGCTGGGCTAGATGTGTCAGGGTTTGATACCCTCAGTGTTTGCTTTTCTGATGAAGCCATTCCACTGCTTCCCTGGTTTCAGCTGTGCTGCTCTGAACTTGTACAGGTGTATCTATTTCCACATTCCCAGGTACGTGAATTTGGGACATGATAGACAGTTACTTTACGTCATTGGCAGGCATCTCACATGTCTCTCCACAATTCTTGCCCCCAGAAAGGGTGATCTATGACTACCCATTGTTCCTGCTTCCAGGTTGCCAAGTAGGTCTTAAGGCCTTTGTGATCAGCCCACTTGTAGGTACAGATAGTTAGCACATCTCCTGGTTCATGCACTATTACCATCCATATTGCTCTTAACTCAGCCCATTGACTACTTTGCATAGCACTAGTCTCCCACCATCTAGTGTCTGACAAGTGCAACATGGGTTGTACTGCTACAGTTGTCCATGAGGGAGGCTGCCTGCTAATGGGCCCATCAGTGTACAAAGTAGACTCAGGTAGGGGCCCTGTGCCTTCTGTAGTAGGCATTTGAGCAGCTATTTCAGGTGCAGTGACTTTAGCTGTTGAATCTTTTATATAGGACTCTGGTCCAAGAATCTCGTGAGCTTTTGCATTGAGAGGGCTGGTATTGAAAATGTTGTGCTGTAGCAGGTCAGTGTGCTGAGCTGGGCACTGCCAGAGTGTGGCTTAGAAGCCAAGTCAGATATCTACCCCTAAAGAGGGATGGCAATTTTCAAGGTGACTGAGAATCTTTGTGTCAGTCCCTCCACTTACAATAAGGCCCTATGTGCAGCACACAATTGCTTTTCCAGGGGCCTATATTTCAGTTTTGCCCCTTTCCATAATTGTGACCAGAAGCCAAGGGATATTTAGAGTGTTTCCTCTGCCATAGACCCTACCAAAAGCCAATATTAGTGCTGGCTACATCCAATCTACAGGGCAGGTCTGGATTTACACCGCCCCCACTCCCCATTACATATGAGTGCCTGTGCTATTGCTCTTTTTGCCTTTTTAAAAGCAGACTGTTGGGAGGCATCCTGTTCCCAGAAATTGTCTTTCCCAATCAAAACATACAAAGATTTTAACATTTGGGCTAAGTGAAAAACAAAAGGTCTCCAATATCCCAACAACCCCAAGAAAGCTATTACTTGTTTTGGCGTTTACAGCACAGGGAAACATTGAACCTTAGCAATTATAGCAGAAGGTATAGTTTTTGTCTTTTTTGACCATACAACATCCAAGAATTTGACAGAGCAGCCAGGGCCTTGTAACTTGTGGCACTTGACTGTCCATCCCCAGATCTCAAGGTGAGATAGCAATGAGCCTGAAGCTTCTTTTCATTCTGAAAGAGAGTTGCTGGTTAACATTACATCATCAATATGGTGAAAAAGAGTTACACTTGTGGGACTTTTCATTTAGCTAAATTCCTTGCCATGAGATCATGAAAGATGGTCAGGCTTGGGCTATATATGTAGCTTTGGGGAGGCACAATAAAAGTAAAAGTCCATTGTTGGCCTCTCCAAGTGAGGGTGAATGCAGGCTGTCTTGAATTTTTTAGGGAGATGCTAAAGAAAGCATTAGCAAGATCCAATGCAAAATGACATTGACACAATTGTGTACTAATCTCCTGTAATAAATCAGTAATGTTTGGGACTGTGGCATATTACAGTGGTGTTACTTTTTTTTTTAACTCCCAGAAATCTACCATCATTTGCCATGTTCCATCAGGCTTTCATACTGGCTATACAGGACTATTGAAAGGGCTAAGGGTGGGTATTATTATCCCTACCTGGCTCCAACGTTTTGATAGTTTCTGAGTTTTTTTTTGGTGCCTTCCTAGAAGTTTATATGGTTTTGCAGCCACGGCCATCCAAGGCAGGGGTATTTTTTCTTTTTTTCACATGGGCAGGCACTGGGAATCAAACACAGGGGTGTTTTTATAGGGGACCATTTAGCTTGTCCTCTCAGTACTGCTTTAATCACTGTACATCAGAAGCACCATATAGTGGTCTGTAATGTGGCATTCTTTAGAAGATCGATTCTAAAAATGTATTTTGGCATTGGGGAAATATATACTATATACAGTGGGAAGGGCAATCTCCCAATTTATAAAGTTACACTGTGCCACTTTGCCTGGATCATTCCCCCCACGCACCCACCCCATAGCTATCTATAGCTAATACTGGCCAATGGAATCAGGCTACCTTGCTAGAGATTAAGTACATTTGGTTCCCATATTTATTAGAGCTAACACTTGCTTCTGGTCAGTAGGAGACCAGTAGGTAGCTAATTCTACATGTGACCACTGATCCCCAGGGTCCTTGGTTATTGATCACACCCAGGAATCTCAACCTCTCACCTATAGAAGAGGGAAAGGGACCTGCCCAGTTTCTTCTGGGGGAGTGGAAGTTTCCCAGGCTTGGGCTCTGAATGGTAGTTTCTTTCCTGGCCTCCTTTCTACCTCAGAAGCTTGGGAGCTCACTTTAGTAAATCTTTGGTTCTTAGGCAATTTGCTCCAAAATTTTACCAGGACTTCATTAAGTTGCCTATTTATAACTTTTATTTTGGTGTCTGCAGCAATGAGATCTTCCCACATCTGCTTATGGGATACCCAATGGGGCTTTATATTCATGGGGAGCTTTTTGTATTGCCCTTATTTCCAACCTTTTCATCCACAGCCTCTCTGACTCTCTGATGTCAGCTATAGCCTGAGTGGTTAGGGAAATGGGTTGTCCTACTAGCAGACTTAGAACAGACACAAGAGATCTATAATAATGGATGGGAGCAGTATGCAACACTGTGTCTTTCATTCTTGTGGTAAAAGCTTCAATACCAGAACTTAGGAAAACCATAGTAGAAACAGTGTGTTTCGTTCCAGCCCCCTTAAAATATATATATTTTTGCACATTTTAATAATTGTTTAGTGAAGAAGAAGATAGCAACGTAATCTTAAAGTAAGTAGTGTTTATTCCAGACCTAAAACTAAATCATGCATCTGCCTTGGTTTTGATATTTTGAAACTCTTTGCTTCCCCATATTATCCCTTTTCCTAATCCAGCTCTCAAAATCCTGCTAATTCTCCAAATTTTTCCCTTTGTCCTCTTGTCCTTGTATTGAATGTGCCTTATCAATGCCCATTCTTGGGAAGATGTCCCAATTTGTTTTCTCTGCTCCTGTTCCTAAGATGCCAAGAGATACTGGAGTAAGTCAAGAAACCAGGCCAGTTGGCTCTGATTCAAAGTCATGTTCTCCAACCTCAGCAGAGCCCTTGGAATTACACAGCAGTCCTTTTGTGCAACTAGAGTCATCATAACTTGCCCTCCCCCAAACCTGGATCTATTCCTAATCATTTCTCCTCAAGTTCCAAAACTTTCTGCCAATCAAATCTCCACAGATGTCTTTGCAGGGAAATCCATTCATCTAACATGAGTCCCATCAGTTTCCTTCCTACACCCTAACCATTTCTCTGTAACTGCATTGCATCTTCTCCTACTTCCTTCAGACTACATAAAAAGTGGTGGAACTCCTACTATCAAAGGTGAACTTTTCTCCCTAGCTGACTTTGACTACATCTCTTTCGGCAGTACTAGCTCCATGAGTCCTCTAGCTTGTTATTTGCATGTCTAATTGAAGTGGATTGAATTATGTTCTCCAAAAACATGTGTCCAAGTCCAAAATCCTGGTAGCTGTAAATGTGACCTTATTTGGAAATAGGGCCTTTACATACGTAATTAAGTCAAGAAATTTTGAGATGAGAGCATCCTGGATTTAGGATGGACCCTAAATCCAATGACTGGTAGTATCCTTATGTAAGAAAGATGAAGATTTGAGACCCAGAAACGCACATGGAGGAAGGCTGTGTGAAGATGAGGAATAGAATTTTGTGGCCACATGCCAAGGAATACCACCAGAAACAGGAAGAGGTAAGGAAGGTTCCTTCTCTAAAGCCTTTGAATGGAGCACTGCCCTGCCAACAACTTGATTTCAGACTTCTGGACTTCAAAACTGTGAAAGAATGAATTTCTATTGTTTAAAGCCACCAAGTTTATGGTAATTTGTTATGGTAGACCTAGGAAATTAATATACTAGCCAGCCTCTGCCAGTGCCTTCCTTCTTGGATCTCTCCCACCCTAAAGGCATATTCTATTTATTTTTTGAACTCCCCTTATAAATTCATCCTTCATTAATCCCCTAAATCATTCTAAACCCACTGAAACTTTTATAGTTGGCCACTGCTTTGGTTAATTATTTGCTTTCTGATATGTGAAGTAGTACTTTTTTTAAATTAATTTTTATTTGCAAACACTCTATACCCACCATGCAAAACCTCTCACTGCCCCTTCTTCATCTAAAACCATCATTCTTGCTCCTTCATTCTAGTAGAAATTTCTTGTAAGGGAATTATATTATAATGATGTATATTATAGATATATTCTTACTATTATTCTTAATATATTCCTATTCTTATTATATTCTTATATTCTTACCATTATATAAAATAGTTATTGTTCATCTACCTAATATAGAACCCTTCTAAGCATTAAATAAGACAATGTATGTTAAATAACAATTCTATAAATAATAAGGATTTAATAAATAATATCTACTTTATATTAACTCTGGTTTATATTGGCTAGCAGGTGGCAAAACCAGTACTCAAACCCAGGGCTATCAGGCTCCATAGTTAGAGCTTTTAACCACTGCTCTGCATGTCCCGTATACTTAGAATTTTTGTTTTCTGATTTGAGATTTTTGTCCCTTCCATCCAATCTCCTCCAAATCGTAATCAAACCTTCTATGCTAAATGAGCAGAGAAAATAAAACCTGAGCAAAGGCAGGTTCAGTACAAATGAGGAGGAAGCAGAGGGAAAGATGAGAGAATAGAAGGTGTGGTCAGGGCGGCAGTCCCTGAGAATGTTGCAACTAGAAGGCGGAGAAACCCTGAATGGTGCTGAGGTGTAAGGATGGTGCCCCAGGCCTGTGCTATGGTTACCAGGGGTGAGGGAGACGTGATGGCAGGTGGTGGTTAAGAGGGATTAGGGATCAGGGTGTTGGAAGGGTCATTGGTGCTGAGGATGAAGTCCCAAGGACCAGAGCAGGGGTGGGAGGAGAGGAAGTCCTAACTGCCATCAGCGTGGTACAACTGCTGTGGGGATAGAGGAGGTTGGGGAACCACTGGATCCAATTTCCTGTCTCCTTTCTCATATATGCTGCTCACTTTCCTGCCTCTGTGTCTTTACTAACAATCCAACTGGAATTCCCTTTCTTCTTAATAGAATCACAAATCAAAATTCAAGGCATTCTTCATGACTCCTAACAGATGTTTTTTCTTTTCTGGGACTTAGTGGCAACTCTCTCACCCCTTGCTACTAATCTTCCAATTTATATTCCTGCTTTATCCAACCAGGCTCACTGCCAAACCTTAAATCCATGACTCATAATCCATAGTGCCGTTGCGCCCACATCAGATTAACCCTCTAAGTAAGATAGGAATTATAAGACTCAGTCCTCTCCTTCAAGTAACTTCATCAACCAGCATCAGAAGGTTCATATTTTATTCCCAACTTCACAATTTTCTAGCTCATGACTGAATAAATCACTTCTCCCAGCTTCAGTTTTCTCATCTTTATAATGGAGGATAAAAACTTTTGCTCTGTCTACCATACGGTGTGGCTAGGAGAATAGAGCCAGATTTGCTCATGAAACCACCTTGAAAACTACAAGAAAAATGCAAGTAAAGGGATTTTAAATTAGTTTATGTGAAACATAGACGTGCTATTTATATTTAAGGATGTGGGCATATTCCACATGCTCTGTTTACAAAATTTTGCAATTCAGAGTCAGCATTTTGCCCAAAGCTCATGGTGTCTCCTATACATCCTTGTATAGGAGCTGATAATTTTGCAGCACATACTCTCCTCTCCAAACCTATCATATTCCTATTATGTTTCAAAATATTCTCAGACAAGGAAACAAAACATTTTACAGTTATGGTCTATTTAACCTTCTTTTAAAAAAAAAACTTACTTCCAGAGTTATTTCCAAATTTTCCATTTAGAAACGAGGAATATGTTAGGTTTGTTTTGTTTTGTTTATATTTTTGAAAACTTTATTTTGAGTTAAATATAGATTCACATGTAGTTGTAGGAAATATAGCGAGATCTTGTACACCTTTACCCATTGGTAATATCTTGAATTACTATAGTACAATACCACAACAAAGAAATTGATATTGATACAATCATCTGCTCTCAATTAGATTTCACCAGTTTTATACCCACTCATTTATGTACGTGTGTATTTAATTTCATGAAATTTTGGCATGTGTAGATTCATATAAGGACTCCCACATTCAAGATACAGCAGAGTTCCATCATGACCAGTGTCTCTTTTTCTGCTGTTTTACAATGATCCCATCTAGATTCCCACACACACTCAGCTCTAATCACTGGCAACACTACTCTGTTCTCCAACCCTATATATAATTTGTCATTTCATGAATGTTGTATAAATGGAAACAGGCAGAATGAAACTTTTGATGTTGGCTTTTTTTCACTCAGCGTAATTCCCTTGAGATTCATTCAAGTTGTGTGTATTACAAGTCCATTTCTTTTTATTGCTGAAAAGTACTTCCATGGTATGGATGTACCATTGCTGTTTAACCATTCACCTGTTAAAGGACATCTGGGCTATTTTCAGGTTTTGCTATTATAAATAAAATTTCTATCAACAGGCTTTTGTGTGAACGTAAGTTTTCATTTCCCTGGGATATATACCAAGAGTGTAATTCCTGGGCTTGTGATGGTTGTGTGTTTAATTTTATAAATGCAGTTGCCTCTCTGCTTTCCTGAGAGGCTGTACCATTTTACATTTCTACCAATAATGTATGAGTGATCCAGGTTCTATGCATCCTTGACAGGATTTAGTGTTATCAACACTTTTATTTTAGCCATTCTGATAGTTCAGTAATGATTATCAGATTGTGTTTTTAATATACATTTCTCTAAAGGCTGATGATGTTGAACAGCTTTCCACGTTTATTTACCATCTATATATATCCTTTCCAGTGAAATTTCTGTTCATATCTTCTTTCCATTTTCTAATTGGATTGTTTGTTTTTTACTGCTGAGTTTGAAGGGTTCATTATATATTTTAGGTGTTACTACTTTGGCATATATGTGATTTGCAGATACATAGTTTGCAAAAAAGTTGATAGGTTGTCTTTTTCATCCGATTAAAAGGGTCTTTTGCAGCACAAAAGCTTTATATTTGATGCGGTGCAGTTTATCAGATTTTTATTTTATGGATCAAACTTTTTATGTCAAGTATAAAAACTCTTCATCTAGCTCTAAATTCCAAAGAATTTCTCCTGTTTTTTTTTTTTGTTGTTGTTAAGTCTTATGCTTTCATGCTTTACATTTAAGTTCATGATTCATTTTGAATTAATTTATATATAAGACATGAGGTTTGGGTCAAGTTTTTTGTTTGTTTGTTTTGCCTATGGATGTCCAGTTGCTTCAGTACCATTTGTTGAAAAGACTATCCTTCTTACATTGAGTTGCTCTTACACCTGTGCTAAAATTCATTTGACCTGGGTTTTGGGATTCTTTATTCTGTTTCTTTGACCTACGTGTCTATCTCTCTGCCAACATAACACTATTTCCATTAGTGTAGCTATATATTAAGATGCTATCAGTAGAATGATTTCTTCCACTTTGTGTTAGACTAAATAATAGCCCCTAGTGATACCCAGGTCCTAATCCTTGGACTCTGTAAATGTAAACTTATATGGGTGAAAGGACTTTGAAGATGTGATTAACTTTTTTTGGGGGGGGGTGGGTTGCATGGTCCATAACTTAAGGATCTTGAGATGGGAGATGTATCCTGTATTTTCTGGGTAGACCCTAAATGTAACCATACATGTCCTTATAACAGAGAGGAAAAGGGAGATTTGATTACAGAAGTGAAGGCAACGTGACAGTGGAAGCAGAAATTGGGGTGATGTGGGCACAAGTCAAGGAATGCCAGCAGCCTATAGCAGCTAAAAGAGGCAAGGAACAGATTCTCCCCTAGAGCCACCAGAGGAAATCATCCCTGCCAACCATCCCTGACAAAAACTTCCAACAGTGAAACTGACTTTGCTCTTCTGGTCCCCAGAACTTCAAAAAAATAAATTTATGTTTTTTAAGCCAAATTTGTGGTTGTTTGTTATAGCAACGATAGTAGACTAATACATACTTTGTTCTTAGCTTTCAGGATTGCCTAACTATTCTAGGTCCTGTGCATTTCCATTAAATTTTAGAATAGCTCATCCATATCTACAAAAAAAAATAGTTGCTGGAATTTTTATCAAATTGTGTAGAACTTGTAGATCAATTTGGGGAGAATTGACTTCTTTACTGTGTTAAGTCTTCCAATCTATGCACATGTTACATCTCTCCTAAATAGTCTTCTTTGACTTCTTTCATCAGCATTTTGTAATTTTCAGTGTATAGATCCTGTATATCTTTTGTTAAGTTTACACCTAATTTTTTTTTCTTTACAGTAATTGTAAATAGCATGCGTTTTAAATCTGGTTTCAAAATTTACACTGTTAATATATAGATATGAAGTTGATTCTGTGTGTTGATGTTACATCCTGTGACATTGCTAAACTCACTTGTTAATTGTAGATTTTTGTATATCTCTTGGAATATTTTACATAGACAAGTAATGTAATTTGGAAATAGGGGATATTATAATTTCTTGCTTTTTATTTCGTTTTATTGTGGTGATTAGTACGATCAATAGGATTGTTGAAAGCAGATATCCTTGCCTTGATCCTGATCTTAGGGGAAAAGAATTCAACTTTCAACTTTAAGCCTGATAGTAGTATTGATATTTTGTAGTGCTCTTTTCTGCTTCAGTTAATATAATCACATTATTTTTCTTCTCTATCCTGTTAATATGGTGGATTACATTGATCAACTTATAAAATTTTGATTCTGTTACCATATATACAATCTAGCATTTCCCCTTTTAATAATATTCAGATTTGTATTCCAGTGGTGTTATTTGCATTCACACTACTGTGCTACCTTCACTACACCCATTACTAAAGCATTTCCATCATTTCAAATAGGAACCTGTACATTTTAAGCCTTAATTTCCCATCCCTCATCCCCACCTCATCCCCTGGTGATCTATATTCTAGATTTTTACAATTTGTGTTTGCTTATTCTAATGCTCTCAAATCAGTGAGATCACACAATATTTGGCTGGCTTATTTCACTCAGCATGTGTCTTCAAGGTTCATCCATGTCAACACATGTATCAGGATTTCATTCCTTTTTATGTATCAATAGTCTATTGTGTGTGTATATCACATTTTGTTTATAAATTCACAGTTGGTGGACACTCGAGTTGCTTTCATCTTTTGGCAATTGTGAATAATGCTGCTGTGAACATTGGTATGTAAATACTGCTTGAGTCCCTGCTTTCAATTGTTTTGGGTATATACCTAGTTTTGGGATTTCTGGGTCATATGGTAGTTCTCTACCATATCTGAGCTATCTGAGGAACCACCAGACTATCTCCCACAGCAGCGGCACCATTTTACATTCCCAACAGCAATGAATGAGTATTCCAATTTCTCCACATCCTCTCCAACACTTGTTTTCCATTTTTTAATAGCAGCCATTCTAATGGGTCTGAAATGATATCTCACTGTGGTTTTGATTTACATTTCTCAGGTGGCTAATGATATTCAACATCTTTTCATGTGGTTTTTTTTTTTTTTTTTTTGCTATTTGTATATCTTCTTTGGAGAGATGTCTGTTCAAGTCCTTTGTTCATTTTTAATTGGGCTGTTTGCCTTTTTGTTCATAAATTGAAGGATTTGCTTATATTTTCTAGATATTAAACCCTTATCAAATATGTGACTTCCAAATATTTTCTCCCGTTGTATAGGTTGTCATTTTACTTTCAGAACAAAGCCCTTGGAGGCACAAAAGATCGTTGTTTTGATGAGGCCCCATTCATCTATTTTTGCTTTTATTGTTTATGCTCTGAGTGTAAAATACAAAACAACATTGCCTAATACAGGGTTCTGAAGCTTCTGCCCTACGTTGTTTTCTTCTAGAAATTGATAGTTCTAGACCTTATAATTCCTCCTTCTCCTCTTCCTTCTCCTTTTTTTTTCTTCCTTTTCTTCTCCTTCTACTTTTCCTTCTCCTTCTCCTTTTGTTTTTGCAAAAGGAGATCTGGTTTTCCCAACACCATTTGTTGAAAACCTAATCTTTCCAAATTGAGTGGTCTTTTCCCCTTTGTTCAAAAATCAATTGGGAGGGGTGGCTGCCGTGGCTCAGCAGGCAGAGCTCCGACCTGCCATGCTGGAGGTCTGGAGTTCGATCCCTGGTGCCTCCTGCCCATATGCAAATTAAAAAAAAAACAAAATCAATTGGGAGCTGTGCAATGGTGGCTCAGTGGCAGAATTCTTGCCTGCCATCCCGGAGACCTGGGTTTGATTCCCAGTGCCTGCCAACAACAACAACAACAAAAAAATCAATTGGTCATTTTATTCTGACAGTATAATTACATGGAACCATGAATAAAGAGTAAGAACTTGTTGGTTTGTACAGGTTAGTGTTATGCCGTGATACATCCCAGAGTATTTTGGGCAGAGAATCAAAAAGTTTTGTAAAGACCCCTTAAGGAACTAGGGAAAAATGAGGAAATATTAAACTTCCCCACCTGGGGAATTCCTGACATTCTTGCAAGCATTTGGGACCACCAATTTAATAGGCTGAATTAGCCCCCTTGATCGTGGGGCTTGCCCTTATGAAACTTGTTCCTAGAAAGGAGAAGATCAGTCTACTTATAATTATGCTAAGTGTTACCCCCAGAGACTCCCTTTTGTTGCTCAGGTGTGGCCTCTCTCTCTCTAAGCCAACTCAGCATGTAAACTCACTGCCCTCCCCCATATGGGGGACGTAACTCCCAGAGGTGTAAATCTCTCTGACAATGTGGGATATGACTTCCAGGGATGGCCTTGATCTGGCAATTTGGAATTGAGTAATCCCTCTTGACCAAAGAGGGAAGAGAAGTTAGACAAAATAAAGTTTAAGTGGCTAAGAGATTTCAAATAGAAATATATATATAAAATGCCTAAGAGCAACCGCCAGAATGATCTCTCCAGTCTATTTGAAATACATATATAAAGGGACACATATACATAGCCCTTTTCAGTTTTTAGTGTATTAGAATAGCTAGAAGGAAATGCCTGAAACTGTTGAACTGTAATCCAGTAGCCTTATCTCTTGAGGATGATTGTGTAACTATATGGCTTTTATAGTGTGATCATGTGATTGTGAAAACATCATGGCTGACACTCCCTGTATCCAATATATGGACAGATATGTCAAAAAAAATAAATAAATAAGGACAAAAATAAATTTAAAAACAGGGGGGTAAAGGCCATGGGATGTTTTGGGTGTTCTTTTTCATTTTTATTCTTATTCTTATATCTATTTTTTGAAGTAAAGAAAATGTTCACAAATTTATTGTGTGATGAATACAGAACTATATGATGATACAGTGAATCACCGATCGTACACTTTGGATAAGTATATGGTATGTGAATCTATCTCAATTCAACTGCATTTAAAAAATCAGGATAGAACTTCAGGGAAGATGGTGGAATAGGAGAGGCTGAGTTCATTCCAGCTCCATACAACATTGAGGGATGGTACAGAGAAAATCACTGGGACTATGGTTCCAGAGAGTGAGTGACCAGAGAGGGTCTTCTACCCTATACAGGGAGGCCTTAAATGAAAAGGTGGAGAAACAGGATGTGGAGAACAGGGTGAGTGTTCTCAGTCATGATTCCCACCTACCACTGCAACTGCCTTGGGAGAACTTCCCTCACAGTTCTGCTGCCAGGAGTTCCCATGGGGAACTTGGAATCTTGCAGACTTGGTCTCCTTGCATACAGAGACCATTTGGCCAGGATACAGTACTTGCTCCCTATTCCTGGGACAGGCTGCTATGGGCACCTAGTCTTTTCTTGGTGGAGACTGGATGCCCTCCCCTGGGGAGGAAGGGAAGATGCAGAGAGGTGCTGGTCCAACAGTGGCATGTCAAAGAGACTTTTTGGGTCCTAATATCACTCCCTTTCCCCAAAAGAGTACCAGAGACCTCAGGCACATGCACACAGAGAGGCAAGGCTGAGGAAGTCAGCTGAACTGAATGCCACAACCAGCTGTCAGACATTTCTAGATTGGCTATGGGCACGGTAAGCTGAAATACCCAGTCCCACAGCCCAGGATCATTGCAAGTGGGAGTCTGGGGCCACAAGAGCTATCAGTCACACAAGTGGAATCTTGAAAACTTGGAAAAGCCAGTCATCAAATTTATTTGGAAGGGAAAGAAACCTCGAACAGCTTAAGATATCCTTAAAAAGAACAGTGAAGTAGGAGGACTAACACTTCCCAACTTTAAAGCTTATTTTAAAGCCACAGTGGTCAAAATGGCATGGTACTGACACAAAGATAGAAGTATTGATGAAAAAGAACCGAATCAAGAGTGCAGAGATTAAATATCAAATCTATGGTCAATTAACCTTTGGCAAGTCCCCCAAATCCACTGAACTGGGACATAGTAGTTTTTTCAATAAATGACTTGGGAGAATTGGATATTAATAGCCAAAAGAATGAAAGAGGACTGCTGTCTTAACCCTATACAAAATATTCTGATCCAATCTTATAGGAGCAACCATTTCTTTTAATCCTAATTCAATACTGTAGGTTGGAAATTTTGATTAGGTTATCTCCATGGAGATGTGACATACCCAATTTGGGTGTGACCTTTGATTAAATGGAGATGTGACTCCACCCATTCTGGGTAGGTCTTGATTAGCTTACTAAAATCCTTTAAAAGAGGAAATATTTTGGAGAGAGTCAGAAACGACAAAAGCCTCAGAGCTGACAGAAACTTCAGAGTAGAGGTGACACAGATGCCAACACTTGGAGAACAGAGGCACAGATATTTGAAGATTCTTGGAGCCCAGAAGATGTTGCCATGAGATGTTAAGCAAGCCAGAACTTGGAGAGAGCCAAGGAAAGCCAAGAGATGAAGGCCAGCCCCAAAGAAGCAAAGTGAGGAACTCCCACAGGAAAAGAGGCTGAAAGCAATGGAGTGGGAGCAAGGAACCAGCAGATGCCAGTACATGATTTCCCAGCTGTCAGGGGTGTTCTCTACCCATTGACCTTTCTTGAATTAAGATATCTTTCCCTATATATCTTAATTTGGACATTTCCATAGGCTTAGAAATGTAAACATGTAACATTAGTCTTTTAAAAAGCCTTTCCAGTTCTAGAATATCTCATTCGGGCATCTTGCAAACTAACACAGGTGGTATCGACATCTAAACAATATTTAGTATTCCAATCCATGGAACATGGAATGTCCTTCCATTTATTTATATCTTCTTTAATTTCTTTTAGCAATGTTTTGTAGTTTTCTACATATAAATCCTTTACATCTTTGGTTAGATTTACTCCTATATATATGATTCTTTTAGCTGCCATGGTAAATGGAATTTTTTCTTGATTTCTTTTTCTCATTGTTCATTGCTTGTACAGAGAAACACTACTAATTTTGGGTGTTGATCTTGTATCCTGCCATTTTGCTGAATTCATTTACTAGCTCTAGGAGCTTCATTGTGTATTTTTCAGGATGTTCTCTATATAAGATCATATCATCTGCAAAAGGGAAAGTTTTCCTTCTTCATTTCTAATTGGGATATCTTTTTTATCTTTTTCTTGCCTAAATGCTTTCATTTAATTACATTTCAGTCACAATGTTGAATAACAGTGGTGACAGTGGGCATCCTTGTCTTGTTCTTAATCTTAGAGGGAAAGCTTTCAGTCTTTCACCAGTAAGTAAAATGTTAGCTGTGGGCTTTTCATATATGCCCTTTATCTTGTCGAGGAAGTGTCATTCTATTCTCAGATTTCTGAGTATTTTATCAAGAAGCGTGCTGGATTTTGTCAAAAGCCTTTTCTGCATCTAGTGAGATGATCTTGTGTTTTCTTTTCCTTCCTTATGTTAATGTGGTGCATTTATTTAATTGATTTTCTTATGTTAAACCAAGCTTGCTACCAGGGAGAAATTCCACTTGATCATGATGTGTAGTTCTTTTAATATGCTGTTGGATTTTGTTTGCTAGTATTTTGTTGAGGATTTTTGCATATATATTTATAAGAAATGTTGTTCTGAAGTTTTTTCTTGTGGTAACTTTATCTGGCTTTGGTTATGAGGGTGATGTTGATGACATAGAATGAATTAGGGAGTGTTCCATTTTTTTTTGAGGGGCGGGGGTAATGTTTGAGCAGAATTGGAGTTAAATCATCCTG
Source organism: Myrmecophaga tridactyla (assembly GCA_004026745.1). NCBI lineage: Eukaryota > Metazoa > Chordata > Mammalia > Pilosa > Myrmecophagidae > Myrmecophaga > Myrmecophaga tridactyla. Next base: position 27,201 of record PVIY010033524.1, read on the forward strand.
GAATGTTCCCCTGTGAGGTATAATTCCCCTGTGAGGACAGCTGGTTGGGAGGTTATTGTTTACCAATTCAATCTCTATACTAGTAATTGGTTTGCTGAGATTTTCTATTTCTTCTTAAGTCAAGGTAGATAGTTTGTGTGTTTCTAAGAATTTGTCTATTTCATCTACGTTATTAATTAACCTAGATGTACAGTTGTTCATTGTATCCTCTAATAGTCCTTTCTATTTCAAACAATCTGACCTTCAGTTCTCTACTTGGAATTTTCCATAATACCATCATTAAGAAAAAATTTTCTTTCTCATTCAAAAGAAATTCATTAGCATTTTTCCTGGACTTGGAATTCTCCAACAGAGCTCTCACCATCTTTCTAATCTGTGCTTTGTTCACCAGCAACTGCCACTCAGGTATGGTTAGGGGTCTCTGGGGTTAAGGTTGAGGCTGGGGTTGAAACTGAGTCCTCCATGGTGCTCTTGCCTCCTGCAGACATGCTGCGGAATCCAACAGTATACATTTTAATATCTTTTCATGTTAATTCTGATTCATTCTCTGAGATGTCTGTTTCTTGATTTTAGAACCAACTCATGATAACAGAGAGTTTTTTTTAGCTTCAGCCCTCCTATCATGAAGGCCTGCCCAAGGCAAATGCAATGTGCAGGGATTTCCCTCACTTTATGGGCTTCTGTTTCATCCTGGGTTTTTGCTTGTTAATTGTTTTGGAGTTCCCCTCTATTTCCCAGGAGACAGACTTCCCTCTCCTTCTCACAGGAGTTGAAA
>PVIY010033525.1:0-27964 GCA_004026745.1 Myrmecophaga tridactyla
TCTAAGAAACTACACAAAATAAACAGATCAAACATTTTAAAAATACTAAATGCAAAAATACTAAATTTATGCACATATTTATTGAACATCTGTTATATATTAGTTGTAGTTCTTAATGCAGTGAACTACAAGTTTAAATAAGATACGGTTTTCTGTTTTCAAGTCTATTGAAATAAATGAGACATAGTCATATAACAATAGCACAGCCAAAAGAGCAAGACAGGACTTTTATAAATGAGATGGTATTTGAGATGGAACTTGAGGGGCTATTAAAAGCATGTAGTCTGCCTGACTGATACCCTTTGGATTGCTACTGCCTTTCAATATAATCCTATTGTGGCTACACATTCTTTCTGTTTTAGTAAAGTATTGCTGACCTTGAAGTCCTTATGATGATTTTGTGTATCTCTACTCTGATTCATCTATATGCTGATTTTATTATCCATGTATGCATTACTTCTAAAAATCTGTTATTCTTGTGTGCTGCCTACAAAGTTAGAAAAGAATTAGGGGTTAAGTTTCAGATGAAGGTAACAGCATGACCTAACGTACAGAATTAGAAAATTAGGAGGTTGATATGGAAAACAAAGCGCAGTTCAGGTTGACTGAAAGAAGGAGGGGTAGTAAGAGGATATAGTAATAGCCTAAAAGATGTGTGGAAACTTGTGTACCAACTAGGCATGGAGTAGTACGAGCTTCATTAAAGCCATAAACATAGAAGAACTATTGAGAATTTTTTTAATAGAGGAGAGGAATAGCATATTCAGAATTCTGTAGAAAAATTAATTTGTGTAGGAATTAAAGACTGGAACCGTGTGATAACCTTGATAAGTACTTCAGTAACAAGTGAAATATAATCAGGATGAATATATGGTAATATCAGTAGAACTCAGTTGAAGTGGGCTGATGGAGGATAGGGATACCGTATGGGAGAGAGATTGCAGAGAGAAATATCAAGTCCTGGCATTCTTTTCCAAAAGCATAAGAATAAATGGAAGGTAAAAAATGGGTCACGCCAAAGTGTCAATGGCTGAGAGATTCCAAACAGAGTCGAGAGGTTATCCTGGAGGTTATATTTACACATTAAATAGATATCACCTTGTTATTCAAGATGTAATGGAGAGGCTGGAGGGAACTGCCTGAAAATGTAGAGCTGTGTTCCAGTAGCCATGTTTCTTGATGATGATTAAATAATGATATAGCTTTTACAGTGTGACTGTGTGATTGTGAAAACCTTGTATCTGATGCTCCTTTTATCTACCTTGTCAACTGACGAGTAGAACATATGGAATAAAAATAAATAATAGGGGGAACAAATGTTAAAATAAATTTAGTTTGAAATGCTGGTGATCAATGAAAGCGAGGGGTAAGGGGTATGGTATGTATACTCTTTTTTTTTCTGTTTTTGTTTTATTTCTTTTTCTGTTGTCTTTTTATTTATTTTTCTGAATTGATGCAAATGTTCTAAGAAATGATGAATATGCAACTGTGATGATACTGAGAATTACTGATTATATATGTAGAACGGAATGGTCATATATTAATGTTTTTGTTTGTGTTAATTTTTTTAATTAATAAGTAAATTAATTCTAAAAAAATGGGTCACAGGGAAAAAAGCCTCAGGAAAGAGTTTGAAAACTGAATGCTGATTTAGATAACTTTTTGACACTTAAATGATTTATTCTCTTTTGGTAGCCAGTTCATTTGATACTGAGTGCATGATTGTTTTGTTTGCTTTTTTTTTTTGTCATTTTTTTTAAGTCTTTAAATTATTGAAGCCATTCCTTAGTCCCTTGTCTGTTATTGTTGGCTTCTTTTAATTTTCTATTTTAGTCCAATTGAGTATTTCTCCAGGGAGGAGGGAAGATATATCCCTCCTTCTATTCCATGTGTCTTCACGTGTTCATAAGTAGCAGAATTCACACTTAAGCCAATTCTTGTGAAGTGGGATACAGTGTAGGGTTGCAGAGATATCTCATGGTAATTCAAGATATCTCATGGTAATGAAGCTGTAGCTTGGCACCATCGAAACTAGAAAGCTAAAAGATTTCTTTTTTAAAAGGGGCTATCTTTTTCCTTCTAGTGACTTTTCTTCTTTTTGCTACACATCTCTATCTCTTTTCTTTCTCTCCTAGCTGGCTTCCACTGCTTATTCCTTTTACAGTGTCACATAAGAATTCTCTGTTTTATATAATCTTTGAATTTAGTTCCTCACAACTAACTGGCAGTTTGCCTCTTTCCCCAAGAGAGGAAATATGATTTACTCAATTCATTTTTCAATTCAAGCCACAAGTCATAGCATCCTTTCTGATCCAGTAACCTTTCTGCTACAAGTAATAAAATCCTGACTCAAAAGGTGTCTAAAAAGAGTAGGGAATGAATTATCTCATATAACAGTAGGTCCAGAGGTGGGGCAGGCTTTTAAGTTGGTTGATTTGGAGACTTAGCAGTGTCATCAAGAGCCCCAGGTTCTTTTCATCCCTTCACTCTGCTATCCTTGATATTGGCTTTATCCTTAGTAAAATGACTTCAACAATTCGAAGCATCACATCCAGATACAACAATATTCAGAGGAAGAGAAGTGGTCATTTCTTCCTATAGCTTTTTCTTAGAAGTGAGGAAAATTTTCGTAAAATCTCCTAAAATGAGCAGATTTCCCCTCATTTATCATTAACTAGATTTGCAGTTAGAGATTTGTTTGGAATAATAAGTTCTATTGTTAAGAAAGAGAAACCATCAGAATATAGCATTCCTGAACCCTTCATTGGCAAAGGGAATGGGATTACCCTGAGACCAAATCAGGCCTATGTCTGGGGTTGAGGTCATTTTCCTCTGTAGTAAATAAAGCCTTATATCTGGAGAGTGGATAGGAATAGCATTCTTTTGAATTCATCTGTTCAAAGGTGTATGTCTATATACATTGATGTAAATGCTCTTTTAAAATGAAAATGAGTATGGAATTTTACCTGAACAAGTTGGAGTTCTATCAGGATGAAAGTTTACTACAATTAAATTTCACTCAGGTGAGTGTACTCCTTTCCCATAAAACCAAGGCCACTTTGTACTATGGGGACTTCCCTCAAAAGAGCATGACAGGCATATCCTGAAATATGTCTAGAATATACCTCTTTGGGCTCCATCTTTTGGGTTCTTACAGATAATCCTTTGTCTCAAAGATTTTCAGTAAAGAATACGGAATGAAACAGTACTGTTTACTACTGTCATCAGAAATAATAAATATTCAGCTACATGATGTTTTTACAGAGTTTGGAATGCAGTTTAGAGAAAGTCCTTTGCATCCAATGAGCGGACCATATAAGATCACAGTACTAGTAAAGGCATACCTTCTAAAACCTGAACCTAATAAATTTAATAACCAGGCCATGTTATCTAATCTGATTTTCAGGATTAATTTCTAGTAAGGAGTACTCCATTTTGCATAGTCTGTATCCTGCTGAGTTTCTGCATACAAGTTTTTAAGATGAGGAACAAGATTATTTATGGGACAAAGGAAAACTAAAGTATGTTAGAGGCCCAGAAAAGCCTTTCTTTTCAAAGATGCCAGTACATTCCAGTACATACACATGTACTTGGAGATTTGTTTGAATTAATGAATGCCATTGGTACAAGTGAGAAGCCACAGAATGAGGGAGAGAGATGGGGAAATGAAAGAAGCAGGAGGCTGCAAAGACAGTTGTCTTCTTTCAGCTTTACCTAGACCCCTGGTGGCAATTTTTGAAAATGTTCTTAGGTGCTCCTACAGGCCAGTATTTCCTAAAGCATATCCCACAAAAGCTAGTCCTGATCTGCTCCTGGAAAAAGGATTCTGTATTCACAAACAGTGGGAAGTGTATTAAATGAACCATTCTCTTGGAGATTTACTTTGCTTATTATAGCAAATTAAGTACTCTGAGAAGTTCTGTAGAAAATGACATAAACTACTTTAATCCTGTGTTTTCCAGACTTTCTTAATCAAGTCTCTCTTTTCACATAACATCTGTTAACATCTTGCAGAGTACACTGGGGAACTGCTGAGATGAGAGAGGAGTGTTTTTGAGCAGAGGAACAACATTCTGAATGCAGTGTTTTAGTGAGAGTAATTCAATAGTGGTGCAGGATGAGATAAAGACAGAAGAACTGGAAACCTAAAGTCCTGTTTGGAAGCTCTAGGAATAATTTGGTATAAAGAAGATGTCACAGAGGAAATAATAATAGCAAATATTTATTCATCCATTAAATCAACAAGTAGTAATTGAGATCCAGGGAATACAGCCACAAAACATTCAAAATCCTGGTCCTCATGGAGTTTACATTCTAAGAGAGGGAGAAAGCCCACTAGAGAAATAGATATACAGAATGGCAAGTGGTGAAAAAAAGTGTGTTAAAAAGAAAAATAAAGCTGGGTAAAAGTCTCTGTCTTGGGCAGGAGTTAGAGGTAGGCCTTTCTGATGAGTGGACATTTAAGCAAAGACCTAGATTAAATTAGGTGAAAAGTAATGAGCATATCTAGACAGAGAGAACAGCAACAAAGCCTTTGAGGTGGGAAGGTGCTTGTTATTTGAGGAGTATAGGAACCCAGCATGGCCAGAGCCAACACTGGTGGATTGGGGATGTGGGAGTGTTTGCAGGAAGACCCTTCTATCAGCTCAGACTAGAGAGGATGATGCCTTGGACTCAGGAAGTAGTGATACAAGTAGTACAGGTGGTCGTAAACAACCAGATTCAGGATAAATTGTGAAGTTGAGTTAGAAAAAGAATTTCTGTTGATGACTCCATGTGCTAGGTTTTAAGTATTTAACACTAATCATTTAATTCTCATAAAACCTTTTGAGGTAGGTGCATGTATTATCACTGTTTTATAGTTGATGAAGGTGAGGTACAGAAAATAGCTTTGCTAGAGTCAAACAACAAATAAGTGGTAGCACTGAATTTGGAACCCAGCCATTACAGCTCCAGAGCCAGTACAAAACCATTACACTGTACTGCCCCCCATACCCCAAGGGAGGAATTAGAGAACAACCCTGGGCCAGTACCAGGCCTATTTCCTCTAGGAAATACCATATAATTCCTTCAGCCTTCTGTCCAGTATGTATAAAATTCATAATAAATAAAATTTAAGTTCTTCTTTAATCAGCTTATAATATGTTTGAGCTTGTTCTCCATTACCTTATCCTTGTCCTTATTTTTTTGTGAAACCATTTTTTGAAAGATTTACAAAGTTACGTGTGGGAAAATGATGACTTCTGACTATTTTTCACCACAAGAAGAGGTTGGGACAGCATGAACAGGTGCTGGTCAGACGAATGTGGGGGAAAGAGATATAAGATTCCAAGTGTTCTTTCAGGGAGTTAATTCTGCCAGTTTTTGAAAGTATTATCCTTCCTTCTCCTCTCACTTACTGTTAGAGAAATGACCAGGACGTCATAGACTGCTTTTTGTTTCTCCGTTCAAGATGGCTCACCTACTTTGAGGGATTCTGATAGGCATTGTTGGAACAGAAGAACGCTTACTACTGCTGGTCATATTAGCTTATCTTTTCCTTTGGCCTGATATATTGTTTCCAGTTGCACTGAAATACTGTTTCCAATTGCATTGGCTTTAGTATTGTTTCCTGAAAGATTGTTTCCGGTTGCATTGGCTCTAATCTAACCTAACAAATCAAGGTTAAGTTAAATATGACCTCCTCTCATAATCCATTGTATTCAGCGTGGACTTGGGAGAATGGTTGAAATACACAAGCAAGGAATAGATACAGATACTGTAGGAATTAGATGGGATTTGGTGATGTATGAAGGATGGCATGAGGCAGGTGTAGAAGGTCAGTGTCTAGACCAGGGATGGGATGGAATGATGAGAGGAAGGCCAAAGTAGCTGGGAGCTATTAGAATCAAGATTTAGAAATGGCAAAGGACCATTGAGCCTAGTTGCTTTTTGGATTTATTTTTCCTAGTTCTACTGTGTAGGATATATATGAATGGTCAGAACCTTGGAGAGTTCCAAACAGAAGAGGGCAGGAGAAAGTTTGGAATGTGAGTATGACAACTACACCAGTGTAAAATAGACAGAATGGGACTTTTATAAATGATACTGCAGCAGACCTTTTGTTTTCTGTTGGAATCAACAAAACTTCAAAAGCTGAATTTCTGCCTCCCCCAACCTCATAGAGATGGTGGTAGAGCTAGAGAGTTCAGTCAATCTTGTGGAACAAGAACAAAGTCATCAGAGCTGCGTTTGTGTAAAATCTTGCTATTACAGAATGACATTGGAGTCCCTTTCAGGTATTTGTGCTTTCTACTAAGTACTCTCCTAAGGATATGGTATTGTTTCACTGTGTTATTACCTCATCTGTTATAAAATGAATTGAGGAAAATAAAATGAATTGAAATCTCTGGTGGGGTTGGGAGGGTAGATTTATCTAAAAGTTGTTTTCAGCAGGTATTATATTTGTAACTGAAAGATGAAAAGATATTGTGTGTGTTAGAAGTGGTTTGTAATAGCTGAAGGTAAGTTCAGGCCATTGTCAGCAACAGCAGACTTTAGCAAGTCAAGTGTAAGCTGTCTCTATTTTTTACCTCCTCAGTAATCTGTTCTTGAGGGGTGGGGGTTGGGCAAGCCCCCCCAAAAAATCCAAACTTAAATATTCATTGTTGTCCTCTCTTCCTCCTAAGTTTTAGGGCTTGTCCGTGGTTTTCATGTCAGATTAGTAAATTTTTTCTGCCTCAGATAAAACTTCACCTAACTGTTTAAAAAAAATTTTTTTAACCAATCTGCATTTATGATGCCATATTAGTCCAAAAATAGGAATTGAGTGTGAATGTCAGGAAACACCTAACTTACAAGTCCTGCAGGAAATAATAGCAAACAACAGAAAATGGTATGAAAATAGAAGTTATTGCAGAGAAATAGTCATATTTACATTCTTGTGTTACAGTTCCAAGATTTATTTACAATTTTTTTATACTACTTGTGTTAGTTAGATTCAGTTGTCAACTTGGCCAGGTGAGCATACCTAGTCTTGTTGCTGCAGACATAAGCCAATGGTACGTGAACCTCATTTGTTGCTAATTACATCTGCAGTCGGCTAGGAGGCGTGTCTGCTGCAATGAGTGATGTTTGACTTAATTGGCTGGTGCTTAAATGAGAGAACGCAACGTAGCACAGCCTAAGCAGCTCGGCATTCCTTATCTCAGCACTTGCAGCTCAGCCCAGGCCTTTGGAGATGCAGAAAGAAGTTACCCCGGGGAAAGTTGTTGGAACCCAGGGGCCTGGAGAGAAGAACAGCAGAGACCATCCTGTGCCTTCCACGTAAGAAAGAACCTCAGTGGAAAGTTAGCTGCCTTTCCTCTGAAGAACCAACAAAATAAATCCCCTTTTATTAAAAGCCAATCCATCTCTGGTGTGTTGCATTCCGGCAGCTAGCAAACTAGGACACTACTCAAGACAATAGGAGAATCAGAGTAAAATTCTGGAATAGCTAACTGACTCACAATGCCAAAACTGAATACAGTCCCTAAAAGGTGTGTGACAGAGGGGTCTACAAGATTGTATTAACATTCTGATGAGATTTTGGAGATAAGAAAAGAGTTATAGTAAATAGTTGTGAATAACAACAATGGGGATTAATGAAAAATATTCCAGGTTGTACGAGGGATTTATTTCTCCTTCAAGAGGTATCTGTAAGATTAATATTTGTTCATGTCTGTTGTTGGTTATCTTAATAAAAGAGTATTATTTTAAAAAATTATAATGTAGGCACAGATTGTACTTGTGATCTCAGCTTGAACTAAGACTTAAATGTGTAGTTCACACCATATATATCAAAATACCAAGAGGCTTCACCTCAGGAAAGTTATTAGGTGGGGTAAAAGTGGAGGGAGTCAGCCTCCTGAGTGTGAATTTGCAATTGTGAAATTACAAGTAAAAATATCACAGAATATAACAGAGTGAAGGAGAGCCAGATGTCAAAGTTGACCAGAAGGGAATGCTGGTACCATTAATAGGAATGAGGAAATTACAAAAGAAACCAGTAAGTAGTGAGTGCTATTCTGAACACACTGAATATAAGAGGCTGGGATACTATCCAGTTGGTAATATTTGGATGATAGTTTCATATTTTCTTCATCTAATAAATATTTATCAAGTCCAAGAGAAAAGTCTTAACATTTGATGAGATTAAGATTAGTAATAGGCTTATGTTCCTGTATGACCAATAGTGTGGTTTCCAACTGGATTTTCTTAAGGAAATATTTTAAGTTAACTATGTAATATGAAACCTTTTTGCCACCTCTGTATTTCATCTTGTAGTAATCAGAAATTGATGGTTTTCAAACCCAGAGACTATTTTTTGTCTCTGTTAAATGTTGAAATGTTAAAAAAAAAAAATTACTCTTCTTGTAATTGTTCTGGAAGGCACTGAATTGTGCAGTGTGAATGGGTGAGTTGCTTTAATTTTATCTTGGTAGAACTGCTAAAAAATTATTCTTCACTGCAACACATTTCCAAGCAGACTTCAAAGATCACGAGGGACGGCCATAGTTCAGTGGTAGATCATAGGATGTACAAATAAATTACATTAGATTTGAGGGAAAGAGAGAATAGACACCAATACAAGCTTAGAATGAAATGTCAAGCCAGTTTTTAGAATATAGAAAATGTAGATGTATTTCTTTTAATCTATTCACAAAACATTTTTTGAGCACCTGCCCTAACCCATGAGAATATCCAGGAAAGGCTTCCTTTAGGAGATGATACTCTTAAGACAAATCTTGAAAGATGAGCAGGAATTAGCACAGTGAAGAGGTTTAGAGATAGTTAAAGGAACAGGATGTTTAAGGGACAGTATGTGTGGGGAACTACACTCAGTCTGGAATTGCTGAAGTGAGATGGGTGTGTGTGTGCGTGCGTGCGTGCGTGAGTGGGGGTGGGGAGGAGGAGAGATGGAGAGATGCCAGGTTAAATGATGTCAGTCCCCTGGTGTAATGGTAACATACAGACAAGTTATTTTATATAATCAAATATTCCATTATATTGAATGTATATGTCAGTTTATTGTATTCATTTTGAAAGAAAGCTTTCTGAAATACATCATATAGATCCTTTCTTAAACTATGTACATGAGAAATAATTTACTCTTAATGATTTAGGGGCCTTGTTGACAACATCAGCCATTGTACAGTAATAGAACATTACCTTAAAGAAAATTATTGGTATGAACTGTACTGATGTTCCCTTTTATTGACTGTCCCTACATAACAGAGCTAACCTGTTGTATATTTATTTGTTTCACGTCCTGCAGGGCTACTAAAGTGTGTATTTGTAATTGCTTTCATGCCTACTAAAGTGTCTATTTGTAATTGCTTTCATGCCTACTAAAGTGTCTATTTGTAATTGCTTTCACGCTAGAAAGATGTTCTAGGTTTCCTTCTCTTTGGAGCCAACTCTTTAACACTAATTGAAAGTGACAGAAATAGAATGTTGCTCTTAGCCTGTTTATATCTTGCCCTTTGTGCATCAGCAGTACGTGGTAATAATGTGGTTTTCCTGAGTAATGATTAGAAATCCATGCTAATTTTTTTCCTGTTGTTAACCACATTTGTGGCACAAGACTAGCCATTTAAATCACCTGGAGACATCATTAAATCTGCAAACCCAACTCTGCAGTCATATTCTTTGCTGAATATTAATCTTTTAATGGCCACAGACGAAAACCTTGCTCAAGACTATAACAGTTCCTCTATTATTCAAGGTCATTACCAGTAAGTTTTTCAGGTTTCATAAGCATTTTCTGTTTCTTTTTCTATTATTAAAACAGACATTTGGGTGCATGGGTGGGTCAGTGGTAGAATGCTCACCTTCCACGTGGGAGACCCTGGTTAGATTCCTGGACCATGAACCCCACCAGAAGAAATAGAGAGAAAGAGATTTATTAAATAGCTACAAGATTAGAGGCTTTAATACCCATTCTTTCATTTAATTGTTTTTGTCACTGAGTACTCTTACTTTGGCATACTACCGCTAGCTTTGTGAATGTTAGATCTTGTTTCCCAAATTGTCACAGCTAGATGCCCCTGTCTTTCTTAGATCCCTGAATACTACTCAGGTCCAAGCTGAATCCTTTAAACAGGCTTTGTCTATTTTTGTCTGTCCTGTGGATGTCTCGGATTTGACCTGTTTTTTTCTGTTCTCTAACAGTCATTTTCCACCCAAGATTTATCCTTTTAATCTTACTGCTGAATGAGAAGTAGTTTCAGAGCTGCCAACCCAATAGATCTAATATCTCTCCTGTCCTAAAACAAGTGTCCTAAGGATTTATATACTAGAAATTACAGGAAAAAGATAAGATAAAACTAAACCAAAGAGAAAAATAAGTAGTAAATAAACAAACCAAAGAGAAATTTAAAGTCACATTTTTATACAAAGTTGATCATAGTAAAATTGAAGTCTTGTTATTGAATTAAAAGGCAACATTAGAAATTACTATAAATAATTATAGTAACTATATAATGATATTAATTTAGAAATGGAGGCCTGGAAAGATTAAGTGATTTGCCCAAGAGCAAATTAGCCCCTGGTGCTTGGGAGTTATTTATTTAATTACTCCTTGACTTGAGATTTAGCCATCACTAATTCTGTCTTTTTGTCCTTCTTTGTTTTTGGAATTGAACTGTAATTGGTTCTTTAGAACCATTCCTAATCAGTTGTCTCCTTTTCCCAGCATTGATCCGGGAAGTAGGAGGTAAAGGGTAAGTGTAAGTACTAATAGTGTGTAAAATTGGATTGGAAAAAGTGCTCAAGTCACCTTTCCTACCTTGACATCATCTTATATAATAGAGCCAGTGATATAATACAGTCTACACAAGCAGTTCCAAACTAATTGTTCTTCAAGGCCAGTCAAGTTGATTTTGATATCTAAAGATGTCATCCAGACATGTCAAAATAATACAAGTATATGTGTAATAATTAAGGAACACAGAATATCACACAAATTGTTTGGCAGAAATATTCAAAAGCTTTCTTTATACAGTTGTTAGTTTTTTAGCTGAACAAACTTTTTACCCCAATATTATAAATTGTATCAGTCATAATTCTGCTGTGGTTTATTTACACCAACAAACATTTTTGTCTGGGTCAGCTGGGTGGCTCCATTTCAGACTATAGGTTCTGTTCTGATCTTCTCCACATGTCTCTCATTCTGGGCATGTTCTTCTCATGACAGGTGGGAGAAACACAAGAGATCAAGTCAAACCACATACATTGTTCATGGCCAAAGCCAAAAGTAACAGGGAGGGGGGAGATATTATATACGGCACCTGCTCTTGTGGAAAGCATTGCAAACTTACATGACAGGGTACTGATGTATAATCCTGTTAGAGAGAAGTAGTGAAAAAATGAGAATGATAATCTACCACAGAACTATTTCAACCTTGTAATGCCAGTTTGTCATTAATTAACTATCCTCTTTGATTTCTAAATAGTTGAGCTAACAATTAGGGTCTTGTTTTTTCCTAGTAACCCTTCTCTTTCACCTCTCTGGCTGGTAACTTCACAGTGTCATTATTACTATATAGGACCTCAGTAAACATATATCTTAGTCAAGCCACTGGCTAATAAACTAAAGGACTTGACTTTTCATGAATTTGCTTACCCAAAAAACTTGATTTGCTATTTAGCTAACCTTTTTTACAGAAGCTTCATTTAAAAATTGATCTTGTTCACACCGATTTGTCTACACTATTAATTACCCTGTGCCCATTTCTAGAGAACCAACCCAGCATTGCTTCATTATTTTACACTCTTTTCAATTCACCTGAAGAACTCAATTAAAAATATATATATATTTGCCCTTTGATTTATGAATGAATGATGACAATGTCATAGATGTCAAGTACTTGCTAAAAATGTCGATATCTTTAGAGCATATATATATAGAAACAAAAATATCCAAATTAAGAAATTTGCATTCTTTATCAAGATCTTGTTTTACAAGTTTGGCATTTGACTTCTAATTCTTAAAAATTGCATTGTTTGGTAAACTAATCTGCTCTAGTTTAGACGCCATTTCTTTCCTACTTAAGAAATTATTGCATATCAAAATAGCTATCTGGATGTATTTGTCTGTGTAAAGAATGTGTTAGAACTGTGACCAGATTGCATTTATAAATATTATTATAACACTACCATAAGTTGAGTAAATAGCATACAACATCAGTAGTTCAGCTCAGAGTGACTCATTTACCAGTCCAGTCATACTCACTCAGAAATAATTTATAGCATACTTTGAGAGGTCCTGTAGAGAAGATAAAAATAGGTGGGATGAAAATACATGTTCAGAGAATTGTCTGGAATGTTTAATCCACTGAAATGTCATCATGATCTGGTAGTATTAAATACAACTCAGGTGCTTTCCCAGGTTATTCAGTTGATGTTATTTTCAAAAAACAGCTCACTGCCTAAAACACAGTGCTGGGACAGTTAATGAGATGTTACTACTAGTAACATTTATGAAAATTAGTAAGAAAACCCACCTGTTGTGCTGGGATTATATTAAGGGAGTTTATGGTGTTTCAGACAGTATCCCATCTCATATCTGTAAGCCAGAGATGCATGGCATCTTGAAGTGCTGATTGAAGTTTATCATTTATCCTTTTCTCATATGTGCTGTACATTTGTTTGCATTAGGGACTGTTTTATTTCCTTTATGTCCTGTCAGTACATGCACAGAGAGGTGCTTAAATGTTTTGTTTAAATTTTTGCTTAATGGAACTGGTACATTTTATTAACATAAGAGTTCACCGTTTCAGACTATTTTTAAGTGCTTTTAAAATATAGATTAGATCAGACCTCTCAGGTATATAAAACCTTTAAATGGTTTCCCAGTATTTAAAATATTGGTTCTCTCTTTAGGCCTGTAAATTCTTGCTTAGTTTGACTTCCACTTCTTCAGTTTCATCAAATTCCTCTCTGCCCCCCCACCCCCACCCACTACTTTGCTCTTTATGCTTCGGCCTCATTAGTCTCCTTTTGGTTTTGTGAACATGCTAAATCTTTTCTAAGATGCTTTTCTCTCCAGCTTTCTCCCCAGTTGAGATAGTACTTTCTCATAGAGGCCTCTCCTGATCACCCTAATGGGACCTTTCCTAGATATTTTTCAATTAACCACCCTATTTTTCTGGCACTTAATACACTTTATAATTATAATTTTTGTCTGTGTATTTACTCTCTTTTCCTCCATCATATAGAAATTCCATGAGGGCAAGATAGCTGGCACAAAAAAGTCACTCAAATATTTGTTGAATGAATGAACAAACAGATGATTTTTACACGTTAAACTCCCAGTAATGTTTAGCTTTCTTCTTAACTTGATTCTAAAGGGGAAAACATTGTGTTGTTGAGAGTGGCCTGAAAAGAGTCAGTCAGTTGAAGACCTCTAGTAGCTCTCTGCTACTGTGCACATCACTCTATTTTAATTGATTTTATTGTGATTTAAAGAAAAAACAACAGGTTTTTTTTTTAAAGATCTTTATACATATCTGGAAAGTGGGCCAAAAATCATGTTCCTTGTACATGTATGTTTTTACAAGACTTGATTTTCCCTATTAAATATTTCAAAATTGAAATTACAGATTTTTCTAATGTATATTTTTTGTTGTACTGTTAGACTTATTAGACACTGTGGTCAGCATGATATTTTCATGCAGCAGAATAAAGAAATTGCTGTGTATGGACAGAAGCCAATGGGATAGATATAGAAATGAAACATTCTTGAAGGCTTCGTTACCATCAAGTTAGAATTCATATGTGAAGCAGGTGAGGTTGTGGGCCTCCTACCAAGAACAAATATGGGTGTTTATTACTGAGAAGTCAGAGTAGTGCAGGGCCCAAGTACATTATTTAATTATTTAATTGACCCTTTAGATAAGCACCCTAATAGGTATTCCCATGTTATCTTATGTAATCTTATTGTTTCCTGTTAAGTATCCATCCATACACATCACATACCCCATTACTGTTACCACTACCCCAATTTAAAGATGAAGAGTCTTAGAATTACATGTTAGGTAACTTGCCCAAGGTCACCCAGCATGAAAAGTAGAACCAGAATTCAAAATCAAGTTTGTCTGACTCCAAAACTTACTGGCCAGTTAAAAATAATAGCAACCCCTACAGAGAACACCAACATACCTCCCACTCCAGGTACCCAATTTTATTATTTTTAACATATTTTTCCCATTTCTTCCTTCCCTCCCTCCTTTCCCTGCTCTCCCTCCCTCCCTCCCTCCCTCCCTTCTTCCCTTCTCTTCCCTTTACTTCCTTTCATCCATCTATGTATCTTTCTACCTATCTATTTTTAACATTTTGCCAATTTTAACATATTGCCACCTTTGCCCTCCCTCCCTCCCTTCCTTCCTTCTTTCCATCTGTGTACCTATGTACCTATCTTCTGAACATTTAAGAGTAGGCTGTGTACATCCTACTCCTTGAACATATGGAAGTATGCATAGAGAAATGTCCTCTATACATTTCCTACCAACAAAAATATTCACTTATGTAACCATTTTAATTACAGTTATTAAGTTCAAGAAATTTAATGTAGCTATAAAGCTTATATTCTATATTTCAGTTTTTGCTTATCTCAATAATGTCCTTTTGAACCTTTTGTTCTCCATTTTCAGATCCCTTCCAGTATCATGTATTGCCTTTAGTTATCAGTATCTCTTTATTTTTCCTTTTATTATTATTTTTTTTAGTTGTGGGAACATGCAAATAAGTTGTCTCATCCCAACTCTCTCTAGCATACCATTCAGTGAGATTAATTACATTCCCAATTTTTTTATTGATACAACAAAGCAACATAGAAACACAAACATTCTTAACATATGAACATTCCATACTTGGTGTACAATCATTGGCTCACAGTATCAACGCATAGTTGTATATTCATCACCATGATCATTTCTTAGAACATTTGCATCATTCCAGAAAAAGAAATAAAAAGAAAAAACTCATACATACCATACCCCTTACCCCTTCCTCTCATTGACCACTAGTATTTCCATCTACCCAATATATTTTAACCTTTGTTCCCCCTATTTTTTTCTATACCCCTTGCCACTCCCTTTCATTGATCACTAGTATTTCAATTTACTCGATTTATTTTAACATTTGTTCCCCCTATTATTTATTTATTTTTAATCTATAGTTTTTACTTATCTGTCCATACCATAGATAAAAGGAGCATCAGACACAGATTTTTATAGTCACACAGTCACATTGTCAAAGCTATATCATTATATAGTCATCTTCAAAAAACATAGCTACTGAAACACACAGCCCTACAGTTTCAGGCACTTCCCTCTAGCCTCTCTAAGATACCTTAAACTAAAAAGGGAATATCTATATAATACGTAAGAATAATCTCTAGGATAACTTCTCGACTCTGTTTGAAATTTCTCATCCACTGACACTTTATTTTGTCTCATTTCTCTCATCCCTCTTTTGGTTGAGAAGGTTTTCTCAATCCCTTGATGCTAGGTCCCAGCTTATTCTAGGATTTCTGTCCCACATTGCCAGGGAGGTTTACACCCCTGGGAGTCATGTGCCATGTAGAGAGGGGGAGGGCAGTGAGTTTGCTTGCTGTGTTGGCTGAGAGAGAGATAAGCTGCATCTGAACAACAAAAGAGGTTTTCTGGGAGTGAATCTTAGGCCTTGTTGTAAATAGGCTTAGCCTATCCTTTGCGGTGATAAGTTTCTTATGAGCAAACCCAAAGATTGAGGGCTCGGCCTATTGATTTAGTTGTCTCTACTGCTTGCAAGAATATCAGGAATTCTCCAAATGGGGATGTTGAATTTTCCCCCTTTCTCGCTATTCCCCCCAAGGAAACTTTGCAAATACTTCTTTATTCGCTGTTCAAATCACTCTGGGATTTATCAGGGCATCACACTGGCCAAACCTACAAAATCTCATGCCCTGTTCAAGGTTCCATGTACTTAGGGTATTCAGTTAACCTGTCCATATAAGTTATGTTAGGTAATGTACAAGTCAAAATATATATTTTGTACCAAATAAACATTTTTTGCTTTAGTCTCACACAGAAGTTGAAGTTTTAAAATATGAGTGACCATCTATTTTCAACACCCTGCAATATTGACATTCCTTTGTTCTTCCTCATGCAAAAACATTTTCTAATTTGTACATTTAGTCACTAATCATTGTATACTCTTGGCATTCCTAGATTATACCATCTCATTCTTTACCACCTATATTTCCTTCTGGATTCATATGTGACCCCAGCCCTCCTCTCTCTATCATTTTCACATCTAGCTTCATTCAGTGTACTAACATTATTATGCTATAGTCAGGTAGTATTGTGCTATCCATTTCTGAGTTTTTATAGTCAGTTCTGTTGTACAGTCTGAATCTCTTCAGCTCCAGTTACCCAGTATCTACCCTATTTCTGTCTCCTGTTGACCTCTGTTCTTAACTGAAATTGTCCATGTTCATTCATTAATGTTAGTTCATATCAGACTATACAGTATTTGTCCTTTTGTTTCTGGCTAATCTCGCTCAGCATAATGTCCTCAAGGTGTGTTGTTATATACTTTATGACTTTATTCTGTCTTAAAGCTGCGTAATAGTCCATTGTATGTATATACCACAGCTTGTTTAGCCACTCATCTATTGACGGATATTTGGGCTGTTTCCATTACTTGGCAATTGTAAATAATGCTGCTGTAAACATTGGTGTGCAAATGTTCGTTTGTGTCCTTGCTCTCATGTCCTCTGAATAGATACCTAGCAATGGTATTGCTGGATCATGTGGCAATTCTATGCTTAGCTTCCTGAGGAACTGCCAAACTGCCTTCCACAGCAGTTGTACCATTTGACATTCCCACCAACAGTGGATAGGTGTGCCTCTTTCTCCACAACTTCTCCAGCACTTGTCGTTTTCTGGTTTTTTTTGATAATGGCCATTCTGGTGGGTGTGAGATATCTCATTGTGGTTTTGATTTACATTTCCCTAATAGCCAGGAAAGTTGAGTATCTTTTCATGTGCCTTTTAGCCACTTGTATTTCCTTTTCTGATAAGTATCTGTTCATGTCTTTTGTCCATTTTGTAATTGGGTTGTTTGTCTTTTCGTTGTTGAGTTGAACAATCTCTTTATATATTCTGGATACTAGACCCTTATCTGATATCACATTCACAATTTTGCAGTACCCTCACCATCATCCATTATTAGAATTTTCCCTTCACCCTAACAGAAACCCTACATCCAGATATTTGCATTAATTTCTCACTGCCCCTGCCCCCCATTTCTGGTCATCTCTACCCTAATTTCTGCCTCTATGAGCTTGCATATTCTCTGATATTTTCTTTGTGGTTTCTATGGGGCTTAAATTTAATGTCCTGAAACCTTAACAATCTCGTTTTCTTTTAGATGACCAACTTAACAACTTCAGTGATAAACTTTATGTTCCTATACCCAGAGGTATAGGAAACTCTGCCCACTTTTATGTAGTTCTTGTCACAAATTACACATGTATACATTATGAGTCCAAAGGTACTGATGTATTATTACATTTTATACATTTGCCTTTTAGAGCCTGTAGGAAGTAAAAAGCAGAGTTGCTAATGGGAAATACAGTCTTACTGAGATTTATATTTAACCTTGTGGTTATCTTTACTGGAGATCTTTATTTCTTCTTGTGACTTCAGTCAGTTGTCAGAGTTCTTTTCTTTTAATTGCAGAACTCCCTTTAGCATTTCTTTAGGGCTGATCTAGTGGTGACTCATTCCTTCAACTTTTATTTATCTGGGAATGTCTTTATTCTTTCATCATTTTTGAAAGGCGGTTTTGCCAGATACAGAATCCTTAGTTGGCAATTTTTTGCTTTCAGTAGTTCATATATGTTCATCCTACTGCATTCTTGCTTCCATGGTTTCCAGTGAGATAACAGCACTTAATTTTATTGAGGAATTGTGCACGACATATTTCTTACACAATTCTCTATCTTTGGTTTTCAGTAGTTGATTATAACATGATGTAGTAGGGTCTATTTGCGTTTTTACTGTTTGGAGTTTGTTGAGTGTCTTGGATGTGTATTTTCATATCTTGTTAAATTTGGAACGCTTCAGCCCTTATTTTTTTTAATATTCCCTTTGTACCTTTCTCTCTTCTCCTCCTGGGACTCACACAGTGTGTAAATTGATATGCTTGATGGTGTCCTACAGGTTCCTCAGGCTCTGTTCACTTTTCTTCATTCTTTCCCCTTTCTCTATGATTTCAATTGCTTTGTCTTCAAGTTCTCTGATTATTTCTTCTGCTAGTTTTAATCTTCTAAGGAATGAACTCCTCTAGGGAATTTTTAATTTTTGTTCCTATGGTCTTTAGCTCTTGTTTGTTTCCTTTTCATAATTTCCCTTTCTATTGCTATTCTCTTTGTATTCATCTGTCATTTTCCTGATTTCCTTTAGTTCTCTGTCCACATTTTCCTTTAGCTCTTTGAGCATATTTAGGACCATCTTTTTTCTTTTAATTTTAATGCAATTTTATTGGTATATATTCACATACCATGTAATCATCCAAAGTATACAGTCAGTGGTTCACAGTATCATCATATAGTTGTGCATTTATCATTACAATCAACTTTTTTTTCCCTTTTTTTGTGAAAAATAACATATATACAAAAAAAGGAATAAATTTCAAAGCACACTGCAACAGTTAGTTTTAGAACACATTTCAGAGTTTGGTATAGGTTACAATTCCAGAATTTTAGGTTTTTACAATAACAAGTTGCTTTTTTTCTTAACCACCAGACATATATGCTCCCAGTACGTACAGGAGGGTTTCTCTGCTCCCTTTAGAAGTAAGACCAGGGATCCGTGCTGGAAGTGCAGGCTTGCTCTGTGCAAGATCCTCTTGCTTTTAAGTGGCCTTTCTTTTTTTTAATTCAGCGCTTGCCCTGTTACTGTAGTCCTTTAATTGTTTTGGGGATCTTTTAGAAGGTTTCTTTCAGTTTTTGCTGATTATTCAAAACTTCTGTAGGGGTTTAGGGCCTCAAAGCATCTTACTCAGCCATCTTCATAGGGGCAGGGACCCAGTCACCTATTTCTACTATATTTTGACATCTCCCTTGGTACAAAGAAATCAAAATACTTAGGTGCTTTATTAAAGACATGAAAAATCTAAGAAGTCATCTGTTTGATAACTTTTACTGTCATCAGGTATTGTAACCTCTTGACTTCTGTGTGGGGATTATTAATAATTTTAGAAAAATTTGACTATGTTTTTAATCATTGTGAGAAACTTAAATGTTTAGTCATGGAAGTCAGTTGTTTAAAAAAAAAAACCTTTAAAACTTTAAACTGTGTAACTAAAAACTAATTTTACTTCTCAGAAGATCATGGTTTGCTTCAGCAGTTCCAAAGAGTTTGAAGAACTGATTCAGAGTCTAACAGATGCGAACAGTCTAATGTAGAAATATTGCTGAAAGCATAATTGCCATAGTTTACCACAGGCAAGAATTTCTTTTAATTTTTGTCAGATATACAATTTGAAATGATTATGTGCTTACAAAAACATAAGGAAAAAAAGCAAAGTATTTTAAAATCTGTAGTTTCATACTCATAAGTAGGTCTTAAGGCTAAAGTTTAATATAATTTCATATTATAAATTTAATGAATAAACTCTGGTTATCCTAATAATGCAGGACATACACCTAATCCCGTTTCTGTCTATTACAGCTCACAATATAAGGCAGTACATATAGTAATGTGTTAAAAACTGTTTCTCAGGTTTCTATTTTATTTGTTGGGCCCTCTTTGCATAGTATGTTTTGTCCAAGATTGAATGATAAGAACCAGCACAAGCAGAGCTGACAAAGATTATAGTACTAAACTACGGTGAAAGGGGTTTTATCTCTCAGTAACTTTTGTACTAATTATAGGAAAGAAATGTTAGAGAAAAAGATGAGTAGAGATTTGGATGTGGGGATTAAAAATAATGGCCCTTCAAAATATTTTGAAAAAAAAAGGGGGGGAATAGTTTTGATTAGCGTATTGGAACCACAGGGTTCATAGAGATTATATTCCTGAAAACACTATTTCCCTTCAAATTTAGTAATTAGATATGTGAAGTCTTGGCAGTTTTGTGGGTTAGGAACTCTGACTAAGATTTAATTATCTGAGTTATTTTTTTTAAGGGACTAGTTATGCATAAAATACTACAGTGGTATTAGGCTTTTTACATTACTCCCAAATTACACACTGATGAAATTATAGATTAAATCCCTTTAATATAACATTAAATATTTAATGGCATAAATTATTAATATTTTGAACTATTACTCAGCTCCAAAGGAGGGATGCTAATAATTTCTGAACAAAGAATTCGAGGCTTAAAGGTAGTTGTTTCAGTGTGCTAGTGATGACAAAATACGATATACCTGAAATGGATTGGCTTTTATAAAGGGGATTTATTAAGTTACAAGTTATAATTCTAAGGGAATGAAAATGTCCAAATTAAGGCATCAGTAAAGAGGATACCTTCACTCAGGAAAGGCCAATTGAGTCCAGTGTTTCTTACATGGAAAGGCATATGGCGACATCTGCTGTCCTTCTCTCTGGGCTTCTGGTTTTCCACGGCTGTCTCAGCATCTCCAAACGACTCTATCTCCAACGTCTGTATCTTAGCATTTCCAAACGTCTGTATCTGAGCTTTCTTCTCTTAAAGGACTCTAGTAGCTAATTAAGACCCACCTTGAATGGGTAGGGTCACATCTCCATGGAAGAGATCTAATCAAGAGGTCCCATCCACAATTGGGTAGGTCACATCTACATGGAAACAACCTCACCAAAAAGTCCCACCCACAATAGGTCTGCACCCACAAGATTGGATTAGAACTTGGATTTACTGGAGTATATAACAGTTTCAAACCAGTGCAGTAGTCATTAAAGATTCTTACATCTCCAAAATTTATGGAAACTCAGCTAGCTAGGTTTCCCTACTCCTTTGATAAGACACCGAGAAAGATACTCCTTATCCCTGATGGAAGAGAAGGGATGCCAGTAAGTCGTGATGATGATTATAGCAGCTAACATTTATTGAGCATTTATTATGTGTCAGACACTGTGCTGTGAAATTTATACTTATTATGTATAAGCACAGGATGAAAATTGATTAATTATATGTAAAACTTACATCGGTATAATTTGAAACCTATTTGGGGGGCTTCACCTACACTTCATTAAGGGGTTGGTAAAAAATGACCCTTTGAGGTTGAGTGACTGTAAGATGATATTTATAGTGACTTAGAAAGGCAGTAATGAAAGTTATAAAAAGAAAAATGAGTTCAGTTTTGATAATGCTGCAGTGGTAGAAAGAAAATTTGTATAGATATAAGGATGAATTGATAGATCAAATATACTTGGCAGACCTGGAAGTTATTTTTATAAAAATTTTAATCAATGAATGAAATCCTCCACGGTAGGGTTTCTTAACCTGGTATTAAACATAAAATTTTACAGAACCCCTTGAAATTACATGCAAAATTTTGTGTATGTGTTTGTGTGTGTTATTTTTGTTCGATTCTCAATAAGGTCTGTGAACATAAGGTCCCAGGCTAATAATGTGTTAAGGCCTATCTCCGGTGGGGTGGCTAAAGAGGCAGTAAAAGAGAAGAGTTTGAAAGAGAATGAACATCATCCAGCAAGGGATAAAGCAGAGCAAACATTATCCTCATGAAGGTCAGAGTTTAGATTAATTCTATGCGTGAAGGAGTATGGAAAAAGAAAGGCAGGCCTAGAACTAGACTTTGATAGTTTTATGTGATTAGAAGAGAAAGAAAAGAGCCAGATAGTGAGAGATGGAGGAAAAACTAGGTAAACACAATATCAGCAGGAAGAGATGTTTATTTTGGAGCTCAATTAAGTGTTAAATGTAATTGAAAGATCAGAAAAGATTAAAACTGAAAAGATAATTGGCTTTAGCCTAGGGAAGTTGCCTGTAGTCTTAAAGCAAATTCAGTAGTGTGTAAAACACAGAAAGCATATCATAGGCTAATAGGGTTGATAGTAATGAAAGGACGAGATCTTGAGTCAACCCCTAATAAGATAATAACAACAGCAGTAGTAAAAAATCACAATTGAAATAATAGCACCTAAATTTTTTTTTTAGCACGTCTATGTGTAAGGTACTGTGCAGGAGTTCTATTAATTGGATTTTTTTTTCATTTAATCTCACATACCTATGAGGTGGATTCTATTATTATCCCACTTTGGGATAAGAAAATAGAGGCTTTGAGAGGTTACATAATTTACCACAGTCTTAAGTTAGCAGATACCAAGCTAGAATTTGAGTCCAGGTAACTTGAATACTGGGCCTTCATTCTTAAGACCATACTATTAAATATTCAAAGTATCTACAATGCTACAGAAGGTTATGTGGAAAATTTATGTGTACTGATTTGAAATGGAAAAAAAAGTTGAAATAGTTTTACATGAGAAGTAATTGGAGACACAAATTATATGCACATATTTCCACATATAAATAAAATAAAACACAGGGTTATACCAAAAAGTAATTTAAAAAAATAGTTATCTGTCGGCAGAGGAAGGGAGCAGGGATGGAAGCAAGACTTCTCTGACTATATCTTGTAATACTGTTTTAATATTGCATCATGTTACAAATCATGTGTTTCTTTGTTAAAAAATAAAGTTAAATAGAAGAAAGAAAAGTAATTCCTAATATTAGGAGACAAGCATATATACCCACACACACACACACACACACTTATCTATATCATGTTGTAAAACACAACACAGAGATAGCTCTGTTAAGTAACTTTAAAACAATATTTGCACTATACATTCTATTTTTTCTTTTTTTAACTTTTTTTATTGTGAAATATGACATATATACAAAACAATAAATTTCAAAGTACATTGTACAAGGTTGCAGTGAACCACATAGAATGGAGTGGAAAATGTGTGACGGTAACTATGAATATTGATTCACCCTACAACTCCTTACTTGTGAAAATTATCCTGAATAGAAAAGTCTTTCAAGATTTATATTGCCTCCCTCCCCTCAAAAGATAATTTCGGAGGCCTTTTAGATCTGCTGAAACTTGAATGTGTTCTAATATATAGTTTTATTGACCCCATGTAAAAGTATATGCAGAATTTTCAGATAAACTGCTTTAATAAAGATTATGATACTGCACAAAGATGGTTAATGTGTCTTGCAAAATGTCTTTATTTCATAGTTTATGTAACACAGGTATCATGGCAGTGTTCACTTTAGAGAACAAGGCTGCATATTCTTGGATAGGTCAGAATTGCTTCTTTCAACAGGAGAACAGGGTGTGAATTATTTAAGCTATATCTAGGCACTGACATATCTCACGTTCCAGGTGGTTTGTATAGTAATTGCAAGAAAAGAATGTTTTTTTAAAAAGATGTCCTTTTTCTGATGGGATGTCAGAATTGATTCATATTCTTTGTTTTATATGGATTTTTTTTAATGTTGGCTAGAAAAATATTCAATACATTTTTTAGCAAAAAAGGGGATGCTTAAGCATAAAAAACATTTTGAGTTGTACTGTGAATATTATGCCAGCTGCTATTGTCTATCTAGTCTTGGGGTCTCACCATTTATCTAGTAAAATATGATGGGAATTAATTCTCTAAAAGGCAAGGAACTTTGAAAATAACATGTTACTTGAACACTTAGCTTTGCTCATTAAAAAAGCTTTTGGGTGGGCCACGGTGGCTCAGCAGGCAGAGTTCTCCCCTGCCATGACGGAGACCTTGGTTCGATTCCCAGTGTCTGTCCAAGCAAAAAAAAAGGTTTTTGAGGGAAAAAATGGAAATACTAATAGTAGAGTTATTTTAATTTGGTGAGTAATTCTAAATTCTCTGTTCCTTTATAGACTATCTTGCTAATCATGGCCGGTTAAATGAATCTGAGGCCAGGCGCAAATTCTGGCAAATCCTGTCAGCTGTTGATTATTGTCATAGTCGGAAAATTGTGCATCGTGATCTCAAGGCTGAAAATCTCCTGCTGGATAACAACATGAATATCAAAATAGCAGGTAACTGGGACATAGCTGGCTCTAACATGGTCAGAGTGAGCCAGTGTACTCAGCATGTGCTGAAACAAACCTGCAGTCACAGATTCAAGATCATCTCTACCTGATGACACCAAGCTTTCTCCAGGTGTATTTTATTCATTTTCTTAATGTTATGTGTAGTTAAAACTAAGGAAATAAGTTCATTATTAAAATACACAGTAGCAGAGCTGCCATTTGTCTCCTCAGTCTGATTTGTGTCTAGGTCCCTTTTGAGATTCTGCTGGTAGAGGCACGTTTTAATGTGTGTGAGAGTGTTTGGAGGTACTGACAAAGCTAAAGGAGCAGTGTAGGTTGCTGGTACTATAACCTGATCATGTAATTATGGGTGACAGCTATAGGGAGGCTAACATACAGAGAAAATACAGTGGAGGTGATGAAAGCAGAAGGAGAAATGTTTGGAACACAAAGACACCTTGCCTTGCTCTGATATAAAAGGGTTTTGATTTATAATATGAAGACTAAAGGTAGAAATTATTTTTGCTTATTTTAGTCCTACTCTTTTCACAATTGTAAAAACTTTTATATTCTGAGTTTCTTTATTCACATGATCAAAACTCCTTCATTCAATAAATATTTACGTGTCAGGCACACATATGCTGGGTTCTGGGATATAAGTCAAAAAGTTTTTTCCTCTGATCTTAAATGTCTAGTGAGGAGATAAGTATAATTATATATAATATGATAGTTGCCATAAATAGGGTGTGTATGAAGTGCAGTGGGAGTAGAAGTGAGATGAGTGATCGTCATTGTCTGCCTGTAGAGTTAGGGAAGCTTCATAAAGAAGGAACTATTTGAGGTTATGCTTGAAAGATGAGTTAGAAGTTTGCTAGAAAGATAAACAGAAGTTTATGTTCCAGGCAGGCAGACAGACTGTATCATATATATTATAATACCACAGGCATGAAAGAGAGAGAAAGAGATTGAGAGTGAAATGGTGGGGAGGGGAACCATTGCTCAGTAGTGCTTAAATGTAAAATCTGTAGGCATGGAGAATTGATACAGGGGGAGCAGATAAGTAAAGACCAGTATATGAAGGATGTTGAGTGCCAAGTAAAAGATTTTTTTTTAAAACTTTTTTTATTAATTAAAAAAAATTGACAAAAAAAATTGATATCATTCCATTCTACATATACAATCAGTAATTCTTAATATTATCACATAGTTGCATATTCATCATTTCTTAGAACATTTGCATCGATTTAGAAAAAGAAATAAAAAGACAACAGAAAAAGAAATAAAATGATAATAGAGAAAAAAAGATTATACATACCATACCCCTTACCCCTCACCAAGTAAAAGATTTTAAGGTCTGTTCTTTAAGGAATTTTCCGGCGGGGATGGGGGCGAAGTGGGATTGAATTATATTTAGATTTGTTTATTAGATGATGTCTCTGACAATAGAGTAAAGATAGACAGATAACAAGGGTAACAGTAGAGACAGGAAGATTAATAAGGAATCTAATGCAGTAGTCTGATAAAGAAAATGTGGTCTTAACTAGAGCAGCAATAATAGAAACTAAAGGTGTAGGAGGGAGGGGAGAGGTTATTTTGGTTAAGGTTTTGAAGATAGTGGGCATGAGGTAAAAGCTTAGCAAAGTCACAAGTGGTGGCATTTTAATCTAATTGTTAAAGACGAGCAGGGAGACATCTAGATGAGAAGCACTGACCAGGAAATGACTGACTGACTAGGTTGGAAATTCACTGAATTCAGTAGGTTTAAGGAGGAACAGCTGCCTTGGTTTACTGCAGTGTGGAATAAGTATATTAAGTTATTAGCCTCTGAATTTGTGCATTGAACCAGTTTGTTTCAAATGTCACTTCCTGTTCGTTTTCATCTTGGGCATTTGAGGGGAAGGTAAATAATTCATTTTTACTTGTTTTCTTTTAAATGCCAATGTTACACGTTTCAGGAGAGATAATAGATTTTACCCTTAGTCTGTAGGGTTCTTTTCTTAGTGGTCTAAATAGGACAGTGTTTTGTTGTTGTTTTTTACTTTTTTTATTGTATAGTATAACATATAGGCAAAGCAAAGAAATAAAAAAGCAGTACTTTCCAAAGCTCTCTTCAACAAGTGGTTACAGGACAGATCCCAGAATTTGTCATGGGCTACCATACAGTCCTCTCATATTTTTCCTTCTAGCTGCTCCAGAATATAGGAGGCTAGAGGGCTTAAATATTTTTTTATCATCACAATTGACTTTTTTTCCTTTTTTTGTGAAAAATAACATATTCAAAAAAGCTATAAATTTCAAAGCACAGCACCTCAGTTGTAGAACATATTTTAGAGTTTGATGTGGGTTACAATTTCACAACTTTAGATTTTTATTTCTAGCTGCTCTAAAATACTGGAGACTAAAAGAGATATCAATTTAATGATTCAGCATTCATAGTCATTTGTTAAAACCTATCTTCTATGTATAACTCCTATACATAGAAGATCATCACCTTTGATCTTTCCATACCTCTCTTTGGGGTTGTTTGGGCTATGGCAGTTCTAAATTTTTTATATTGGAAGGGTCTGTCACTAATATGGGGTAGGAAGATGGAACTATCTGATGTTCTGGAGAGGCTGGGCTAGGTTTCAGGACTTATCTGGACCAGGGACCCATCTGGAAGTTGTAGGATTCAGGAAACTTACTCTCGTGACTGGAACCCTCGTGGAACCTTATATATTGCCCTCGGTGTTTTTCAGGATTGGCTAGAATGGTCCTGGTTGGGGTTGGCAGGTTATGATAGGTAGCAAGGTCTACCTGAAGCTTGCATAAGAGCAACCTCCAGAGTAGCCTCTCGACTCTATTTGAACTCTGTCTGCCACTGATTCTTTATTAATTACACTTCTTTTCCCCTTTTGGTCAGGATGGAATTGTTGATCCCACAGTGCCAGGTCTGGATTCATCCCTGGGAGTCATCCCCTACATCTCCAGGGAGACTTTAACCCCTGGATGTCATGTCCCACATAGTGGGGAGGGCAATTATTTCACTTTCAGAGTTGGGTTTAGAGAGAGTGAGGCCACATCTGAGCAACAACAGAGATCCTCCAGAAGTAACTCTTAAGCATGCCTGTAGGTAGTCTAAGCTTCTCTGCTACCTACACAAGCTTCACAAGAGTAAGCCTCATGGTTGAGGGCATGGCCTATTGATTTGGGTCTCCCTAAAGTTTGACACAGTATCGGGATTCCCTGATGGTAAGGTTAAATAGTTCCATATTCTTTCTCCCCTCCCTCAGGGGACTTTGCCAATACTTTTTGATTATCTGCTGAATATACTCTAGGATGTTTCCAGGCATTACAATAATTTATACAGGATTAAAGGGCTTACTCTGTGCTCCCTGCATTTTAGTTGTTCAAATGAGGTATTCATACAGGTTGAATTAGAATATGCACTACAGAAAATTTCAGTTCCACATCAAATAAACCTTTCTTCCATTGGTCTCAAAGAGTTTGTGTGGTGCTAAAATATAGACACTGTCTTCCTTACCTCTGTGTTCTGAATTACTTTAACCCCAACCTGTTCGACTTCATTCTTATCTCTAAATATCAGGTTATATATATAAAACAGCCTCTCAAAATCCAGATATACTAATCACCATTCTGGACTTAATGTGTCTGCTCTAAAAGCTTGCAGTCTAGGCCCCTGTTGTCTTAAAGGCATTTTCTAAAGGTAACCATACCATTGTTGTTCTTTTGTTTCTGACTTTTTTTGTCTTACCAAATGTCCCACATGTTCACTCACATCATTGCATGTCTCACTACTTTGTTTCTTTTTTTAGCAGTACAGCCTTCCTTCATAAGTATACACCATTGTTTGCCAATCTGCTACTTCTCTGTCAGTGC